>JAQSNX010003531.1:0-141970 GCA_029532605.1 Oreochromis grahami
GTCTCTCCTCCTCCTGCCTCCCGTTTCTGTCATGCACCAGCTGGCCTCCACCACTTGCTAATGTTACTGAATCTGTGGAAGCTACACCATAGCCACCACCAAACATCTGGCCAATCCACCACCTCTCATTGTTCATGCCGTTACAAAAAAAAAAAAAAAAAAGTCATCAGCCCACCGGGCAAATGCCGGGTATGCCCGATGGCCAGTCCAGCTATGTTAACCTGTTAATCTTTCGCCGAAAAACTGTTTTCTGCAATGCTGTCTTTCATGCTTGGCTCTCCTACCTTTGCTAACATGACGCTCATAGCGCAGAAGCCGATGCTGCATTCCCTTACACTCGGATATCTGAGCTTCACTGTGAAAACATAATCGTATATTTGATATTTCATTAACTTTTATTGTTTTCGCTTTGGGGTGGCACCTGGGGTGGCCAGTCTGGTTGGGGGGGTGGCCTGTGCCCCCCCAGGCCACCCCGCTGGACACGCCACAGGCACCGAGGGCTCTCACGCTCACTTTTCGCGTATAGAATTTCGAAAAAACATCGGTGCAAATTATAAGTCTGTATCATGATGTCTGGTGTTTTCGTGTTTGTTGGTTTGTTTTTATTTTGTTTCATTTTGCGAGTTGGTTATTAGATGCCGCTCCAGCCAGCCAGAGAATCCCCCGCCGCCCCGCCCTCTCCTCCCTGTGCCGCAAGCAGCAGGCGCACCTCGCAAACGAAGGGCGCCCTTACTCCCAGCAAATGGGCGATAGAAAACCGCCTATGCCATTCCCGACGTCAGCATGCTGCCCCGACTCATGCTGACGTCGGGGCAGCATGAGTGCGAGCATTTATTTATTTTTTTGGCCGATGCCCGTGATGCCGCCCCCCACCACGATGCCGCCCCCGGCAACCGCCCGTGTCGCCCGTATCTAAAACCACTACTGTTTATCAGAACTGTGTTAAACATACTGAGATGATGATAAACTACAAACACAAGACCAAGAATTTTACAACGTGTGACCTGCGCAAATTGTCACAGATGATAATAACGCCTCAACTGTCTCTGGCCACAAAACGAAAAGAAAAACTACAACAAGCTATAAACTACTTTCATTTTCAGTTTTTTTTTCAACGACCTTCTTGAACACGTTCCCTCTGCATTAAGTGACGCTCCGCTCTGCCTGATTGTTACTGGCTGAGTAGAGGTTGATCTTGGAAGATCGATGCTCTAAGTTATTCCCAATTTGTCCATCTACCAGCTCTTAAGCAGATATGAAGACCTTCCTTGTTCTGAGTGTGATTTTTCTTGGACTATCCGGAGCAGCAGCAGGTGAGTTGACCCACGTAGTTATCTTCTATAATAACAGCCGAACCAGCATTGTGTTTATGTGAAGGGAAAAACCTTCTGAACAGGTGGATAGCAGTGTGTAGCCAAGGAAGCAGAGGCAAGTTGAAACAAAACAACAACAACAACTTAAAAAAAATATTTACAATTTAAAAAACTAACAGTAAATATATAAATACCTCTTCCCAGGGGGTCAAAAAATTGAAGAAAAGAACAAAATATCAAAATTATATTTAACAAACAAAAAACGAATTCAGCTGTGGGTGAAGTTATAATCCCAAACCATAAAAGTTGGTTTAAGATGAGTGGAACAGCCAGCGTCTTGATTTTGCTGGTAAACTGGTAAACACAGTGAACAGGATTTATGAAGAGGTGTATTTGTGAGTATTTTTATGACTGTTATATGATTATAGTATCTACATTATAGCCTAAAATATCTTTATAGAACTCTAATATTTAATTCTGCTACATTTTCTGCTGCCCCCATGGCCAGATCTCTTTAAAATATAACCATCCCATGACTTGCTCCTCATCCCTCCCGCTACACTCTCTTATTGTTGGTAAGGCTCACCCCGAAAGGTAAAAGCCATTGTCAGGGTTCCTGGGTCATTGACCCAGTATTTTCAGTTCATGTTCACTGTTTATCTTCTGTATGTTCCACTTCCTGTTTTGTGTTAGCGTTACTCTGTGTGCATTATGTTCTAGTTCTTATTCCATGTATCGTTAGTTCAATTATGTTCAGCTGCTCACTCACCTGTCACCTATCAGTCATTATTCAGCCAGTATATTTAAGTCCTCAGTTCTCTCCTGGTCTTTGTCGTGTCATTGATGTTAATGTTGATGTTGTGTATGCTGTCCGTGTTTCCTATCCAGCCAGCCAGTTCAGTCATTTCAGTTCAGTCAGCCCTCCGTTTCATGTTCTGTTTCATCCGCTCATCATAATAAATCACCAGGCTTCACCTACCTGCGAGTCCCGCGTTTGAGTCCTCTTTCCCTTCGCTCCACACCCCGACTCCTGACAGCCAGAGTCCTTCTGGGGCATGAACTCTCGCAGGATAGGGCTGTCCTGGGCAATATAAATGTGTAGATGTGTGTGCACCTGTCCAAAGTCTGCTTTAATGGCTGAAAGATTTCAGGATGTGAACATCATATGTTAATAGTCACCTACATAATATTTCACCGATAAAGTGAATAAAAAGACATTTTAAAATTATTATAAATCTGCATATTTGTGAGGTGTTTGCAAAAATGTATTAATGAAAGCAAGTTTTAAGGTTTCTAATAAAAAACATGATGATGGAAAATCTAATGATAATCACAATCATGTCTCTGATGTTTAACAGTTTGCTCCTCTGTGTGTTATTTTCTTGTGCCACAGTTACACATTCACTGCAGTACTTCTACACGGCATCATCAGGAATTCCACATTTTCCAGAGTCTGTGACTGTGGGTGTGTTAGATGGGCAGCCATTCACGTACTATGACAGTAAAATAAAAAAAGAGAGTCCCAAGCAGGACTGGATGGCAAAGAGTGAAGGAGCTGAGTACTGGGACAGACAGACTCGGACATCCATCACGGATGAGTAGGTCTTCAAAGGGAACATTGAATTTGTGAAGCAGCGCCTAATGAAACAGGGGGTGAGTAATGAACAGGCGTTTAGAAACATCTGGGATTTTGTGATTCAGTTTCTATAAAATCCAACTTTCAACCACTAAAACCTAAAGATTTTCCATTCGCACTACTTTAATTGTTTAGCACTAATTCACAGCAGCGGTGACTTTGAGGGATCAAACACACAGAAGACAGTTTAATGAGGTGCAGAAGTGGTTTATAAAAACAGAGGAAGACTAATCTTAAAAGTAGAGCAGGTCTGTCTCTGCAATCCAAACTGGGAACGCTCCTATAGTACTGAGGTTAAAGCTCGGCCTGCTACCACAAATAAGCCTGTAGTGTGAGAAGGACGATAATATGATATGATGAGGGCTTTCAGATTTGATGGGGCCTGATCAGGACTTTGGATGCTGTCTTATTATTTGGTTTTTGGTTTTTATCATTTTTATTTTCACATGTCAGTTTTTAGCAGACAAAAAGTTGGATGGAGGAGTTTCTCTCTGCTCCCCTCCTATTGGTCAAATAAACTGTAAGCTCTGAGATTCAATTCAATTCAAGTCAAGTCAAGTCAAGTCAAGTCAAGTCAAGTCAAGTCAATTCAATTCAGTTCAATTCAATGTTATTTATAAAGCGCCAAATCACAACAACAGTCGCCTCAAGGCGTTTTATATTGCACAGTAAATCGTACAATAATAGATACATAGAAAAACAATCATAGTCATATGAGCAAGCACTTTGGTGACAGTGGGAAAGAAAAACTCCCTTTTAACAGGAAGAAACCTCCGGCAGAACCAGGCTCAGGGAGGGGCGGGGCCATCTGCTGCGACCGGTTGGGGTGAGAGAAGGAAAACAGGACACAGACAAAATGACAAGATGGGACCATAGACCTCTGTTAGCATTCAGGCAGTAGCTTTCACTAAAAGAGTATCTACAACACTTTATACAAACCCAACAGTTCACTGAAGACACACATGACAATTTGTCACTAAGGGTTTGGAGGCCAAGGACAGGTTTGCTGCTGATGTCAGTTACTCCCAGGGAACAACTGCTGCAGAGGGTTTTTAAAGCGGCCACTTGATGATGGGAATCAATCAGCAGCTCCCATCTCTCCAATCATAAAGAGCACCTGCAGAGACACTTAAAGGCACAGAACACACATTTGAAACAAAATCCAGACATCTTGATTCAAAATATGGCCAGGGCCGTTACATAATAGTCAAAGTCATGATTAGTCCATCCATTCACTTCTCCTTTTCAGGGTCGCAGGGGCTGCTGGAGCCTATCCCAGCTCTCTTAGGGCAAGAGGCAGGGTAAACCCTAGACAGGTTTCCAGTCTGTCGCAGGGCTAACACATAGACACAGACAACCATTCGGCAATTTATGGGCAATTTAGTGTTTCCAATTAACCTATCCCCACTAACTGCATGTCTTTGGACTGTGGGAGGAAGCCGGAGAACCCCGCAAACACAGAGAGAACATGCAAGCTCCACACAGAAAGACCCAGGCCTGATGGTGGAATTAAACTCAAGATCTTCTTGTTGTGAGGCAACAGTGCTAACCACCGTGCTGTCATGATTAGTTTAAGCACTAAATACTGTATGTGCCTATATATTATGTATATAGGCGTGTACAACCCGTTCTCACTCCCGACGCGTATAATAAAACCCGATGTAAGGTCAAAAGGTCTTCACTTGTATATTAAACTAAAAACTTTAATCCAGGATTCTTTGCACTGTTCTGCTAACAGACAGAGGCTCAAAGGTATTTGGACAAATTAAATAACTGAAAATAAAATGTTCATTTCTAATACTTGGTTGAAAACTCTTTGTTGGCAGTGACAGCCAGAAGTCTTGAACTCATGGACATCATTAGATTAGATTAGATAAAACTTGATTAATCCCTTTGGTGGGTTCCTCCGGGAGATTATGTTTCCAGTAGCACAGCACTGAAGGAAGTTGCATGTTAAAGAGTTGGAATACCAAATAAAGGGAAATGAGAGAGTACAAATATTAGCATAAATGTAGCGTATTTACACATATACACATATATACATACAGACAGAATATATAATGATAAATAGGATCAATAGGAATACGAGTGAATTACACATTTCAACTATTGTGAGTCTATTGCACAGTGATTGTTGCACAGTTGAATGTAAAAAAATATATATTGCACAGTTAAAAAGCATTACAGCTCAGTTGTTCCCGCCCTCCTTTGACCTCCTGTTTCTCCTCCCTCTCCCCTCCTGTTGAAAGATTTTATTATGTTCATGTTTAGAAGTACATTTTGTTTAAGGTTTTCTAGATGTGTTTGCTCTTTTTTACTAGAGAAGTTACGACGTTGTGCAAGCTTTGTGTGCATTCCAGAGCTCTCTGACTTTCACACACACATCCTAAGGTCATGAGAGAGGTTGTACCTTCTCTTACTGATTTATGGTATAGGAGGACACCTACTCTGTATCTGTTTTAGTCTAAGAGCCTTTTGTTTAGATGGACCGCTAGACTCCTGGCACCAGCTTTGGGGAGTCTTCACGGGATCATATCTCACTCCACACACACACACACACACACACACACACACACACACACACACACACACATTCTTTGTTCACACAAGGTATACGTCATATGTTAATGAAACTATGCATATTCATGTAACCACAATAAAAGAGCAGTGTTACGGGAGAGCGGATGAGAGCAACTGAGGTCAAGCGAAGGAACGGCGCCTGTCCAGTTCTCTCCCGTGCACGTTAATTTGTAAAACCTGTCTGAGTGTCATTATTCCAATCTGAGTTGCATTACAGGAAAACTCCTTACATTTTTTGGTCCTTCGAGCCGGATTAACATAACACTTTTGTGTGATCCTACGGGAAAACCTCATCAAGTCCTGACGTTGTGAGAAGCCCGCGCTGAAGTCTGTCGACAGCTCCTGTCTAGGTACAGGATAAAAGACCAGAGACGTGAATTCGGGTTCTGGCCAGCGTGGTCCACGACGGTGGGGGTCGATGAGGCGGACCTGAGAGACCGGCAGTGAGTCAGCAACCAGGTGAATATTGACACTGAGACACGTTGCGTAAAACCGTGTAAAAGCTCGCCTGAAGAAGGCTGGTAGCATTTTAAAATAAAGATAGAGCTCGTCTGGGACTGGCAGCTCCCCCTTAGTGGGTAAAGTTAGCGTGCGCATAAAGGTATTTATTGTTTTGTTTTTGTGTTGATGGAATAAGTTGATTTTACAGCACAATAAGGAGGCTGAACTATTCCATTAATTTGTTTACTGTTGGTCACCCAAGTACTGGTGAAGAGAGAAAAAGGTCGTGTTTTATCACATAAAGATGACACCGCTTTCAAGAATAGCTTGAAAGTCGAAGGCCGTGTCAACTACCTCTCTCGATTCTCGTGCCAGAGAAGGTGCCGCAGTTGTGTAGTTGTAAAGGATTAAAATGGGTAACGAAGCTTCAAAACTCACTGCTGACGAGCAGTGGTTAGAGAAAAAATGTCCAGGCGCCGGACAAATTAGTGCATGTAGATGGAGAAATAAAATAAAAAAACTAAATGCCCCACATGGGAGGGAAAATGTAGCCCCTCTGCATTGACTAAATTAAAAGAAACCCTCCAAGTAGAAATAAATACTGAAAAGAATCCTAAAAATAAAACAAAACGTATACAAGAGTTGCAATATTTTAAAGCATGGAAAGAGGAATGAAGTAGAATAAACAAAAGGTTAAATTAAATTAGAGCCTATCTAATGTATTCAAATTGATAATAGAAGGATAACAACCTGTAAACTGGTATTAACAATGAAATATAGTTGGCAGGACGACCGTGCCTAGAATGGATAGAATGCATGAAACCAGATAACTCACACAAACACATATTAAATGAAATAGAGAGATGCATAAGGTATATTAAGGTTGTGTCATTGTTCAGCCAAGGAAAGTGTGTGAAAAGGAAAATGTCTCCAGCTTGGGAAAGGGTGAGACTGCAGCTCACCCTCAGCCCTTGGTGGACACAAATAAAATATAAATAAAATATTGTAATATACTATTGCTGTTATATAAAAAGATAATAACATTAATAATGAAATAATATTATGTTAATATGAAGAGGCACCTCAGTCAGTTGTGATGTGAGGTGGATAATTGTTAAAAGTAGTCTGCATCAAGCTTAAGGTTTGCTCAAATTCAGTATAATGACATATGAGATGAAGAAAATAAAGAAAATATGTAAACTAATTAAGTGCATAGAGACACTTGACCCGCTTGTAAACCTGTCATCCTAGATGAGATTTTGTTAAGATGAAGAGCAAACCTATACTACCAAGCTAATGAGCAAGATACACCTTTTTATTTTGTATTAATTTTTTTGTTTTTCAGAGCAGAAGCTGCATGATATTAAAAGCTCACACATGCAGCAGTCTGTGATCTCAGTTTTTTCCTCACACTTCTGCTTTGTTTCTGACAGCAGTTCTTTTTCTTTTTGTGTCCCAACTCGTGTGTAAGGCCTTCATGCCATCAGCAACTTGTTTTTGTTTGTTTGTTTTGTTGGTTTGAAAAACAAATCTGTGATCATACTTGTGGATCACAGTGACACGAAATGATTAGGCACATGATTTACTGATGCCTAGTTTTAGAGCTGTGAGCTACGAGCTGCAAGCAATGCAAAGTTTTCCCAATTTAGAAGTTTGACATATGTAACATGTATGAGATATATGAATTATTTTAAAACGAAATAGAAATTGTCCAAAATGCCTAAAGAAAATATGTAGTGCTGTATCTACAGAGGAAAGAAGAAGAAGCATTCAGTAACTTGGAAATAGCCTTTCTACTTGCATGTAGATGGAAGTGCAGGTTACATGAAAGCTGTTTTAACACAGGCATTTGGAGAAAAACAACGTCTGCTTGCATTTTACTTCTGCAAATTAGACTCTGTTGTGTGCAGGCCGGTGTAGCTGCAGCAGAGGCAGTAAAAAGTCAGCTGACATTGTTTTAGGACACACTTTAATCATCAAAGTGCCCCCATGCAGTGACTTCAATTCTAAATCTAAGCCAATTTGTCTTACCTGACACATGTGAGACAACTCTCAAATGTTGGACACTTATTGTCGCTATATGGAAAGTTCAACAAAGAGTTTGGTTAGTCTGGAGAAACAGGAAATATGTGTGCCTGTGGTATGTCTGTAACAGGAACTACATGCCCATAAAAGGAGCTGACTGTGTCAAGGACGCAGACAGACAGAGAGACACAGACAGTTAGTGTGTTTTTTCAGCAGATCAAGCCGCAAAAGCAGCGGCACAACAAACAATAGACACATTAATGTGTGAATCCTCAATGCAAATACCACTTGATGTGCTTAAAAACGAACAAAAAGCCGCACCAACTGCAGAACAAAAGAAATGGTTAAAATGTGGAGCACAGCTAAAAAATGATTTGATGACGTGAGGCTAATCCAATACTACCAAAATCCCTACACAAAACAGCAGCATTAGTGACACACGGTTCCACTCATGTGTCAACCGGAGGGAGATGGTAGATATAATCTCTAAACATTTCTTTACTCAAAATTTCGAAAATTCAGCAAAAGAATTTGTCAGAACATGCATGATTTGCCAGAAACATAATGCACAGGGAAACCTCAGACCAAAAAGAAGTAACTTTCCCACACCACCTCATCCTTTTCATACCATTCACATGGATTTTATTGAGCTAAATGAAGCCAAGGTTCAAAAATACGCTCTAGTGATTATAGACGTGTTCTCAAAATGGCCAGAAATTTATCCTGTGAAAAAGGCAGATGCAATTTCTGTAGCAAAATGCCTATGCAGCCATTTTGTTCCAACATATGGCATCCCCACTCTGATAAGATCAGACAATGGGACACATTATGTTAATGAAGTAATCAGCAAGGTCTCTGAAGCACTAGGATTCAGTATCAAACACCACTGTGCTTACCACCCTCAAAGTGCCGGACTAGTGGAAAGAACTAACGGCACGATAAAACAGAGAAGAAACAGGGAGACTATGGGCTGAATGTAGAGGTCTAGTGAAAATGTGGATGAGATTAACACAAAACTCACAGAAACTAACACCATTTGAAATAGTACATGGAAGACCTTTTCCCACTACTAATACTGAGTGAACCAGTAAACAAATCAGCTAGAGAGACTACTCTAGCAGAGTGGATGGCAAAGTTGCTAGAAAATACAGAAACTGTGTTGAACAACAAACTGCTGTGTGACTCTTCTCCAGTATCTTGCAGGTTGAAGGCAGGTGATTGGATCCTGATAAGGGTGCTCCAGAGGGAAAATGGGAGCTCACCCCGTTGGGAAGGACCCTACCAAGTACTCCTGACCACACTAACAGCCTGCAAAATAGCAGAAAGACCGTCCTGGATCCATCAAGCATAGACATATTACACTGACTTCCTTACCCTCGGGTGATTCGTCAGGTGAAGGAAGTGCCGATTGGGTATATCCCCCACTTTTTCTTCTTGCCTAAGTCCCCTGAGACGTGAGGTAAGCCAGGTAAACATGAAGTCGCTCTTAATCTCACTAACTCTGACAGTCCTAGTGGCAGGATGTCTCATCCCACTGAAGATGGATCCGAGGGAACGAACAAAGAAAGCTTGGACACATGACAACTCACACCTGGACAAGATGACGCAGGACCACAATCATCCCTGGATGAACAACGCGTGGTACAGATATGTATACAACCGCACGACAGAAAAGAACTGCTTTGTTTGCTCACACATGCCTGCAACTTCTGTCCATGCAATTATTTATGGGAAGGTTCCGTCACTTGAAACGAGCATGTGCATTCACATGAAAGTCATAAATGGAACTTGTTCACATAGAGACATGTTTATAGTGAGAGCCCTAGCGTTTTCACTGCTGACCTACGACGTGAATAACCTAACAGCTACAAACTGGACGTGTGACGAAGCACACTGCGTGAACATGTCAAACAAAAGAATAATGACATTTCCAGCTTTCTTGCAGAGTGAAGAACGTCACCTGATATGTTTCGACTTCTCATACGGAAGGACAAAACTTGGTCAAACCAAGAACTGCAGTATAGTCTGGAAGGACAATGCCGATGCAGCTATGACTTTTAAGCGTGGCACATACTGGGGCCAGGGGACAGCTTGGGTGTGTGGACCAAAAACGTACTACATGCTGCCCCCCAACGCAACAGACGACGGCGTTCAACAGACACCGGTCCAGAACCACACGATCGAATATGGGGCTCCGATGTCCCACAGGAATTCAAACTCTGGACCACTGGATAGAAAGTACTTCATGCCCTGTTTCCTTGGGTGGGCACAGGAAAAAAATGCGCTAAGAATTGAAACTTTGGACTACCGCTTTGGACTGTTCCTGAATGCCTCGTGCAAAATCAATAATCAACAAAATGAGGAGATTGATGCCCTGCGCATAACTGTGATGCAACACCGAGTCGCACTGGACATGATTCTGGCTGAAAAAGGAGGACTCTGTAAACTCTTTAACAACACATGCTGCACATACATTCCAGATAATGTACACTCATCCAACATGACTGATGCTCTGAACATACTTAGACAACTCAGGGATGCACAACAACAAGACTACGTCACAAACACAGAAGACTGGCTCACGTGGTTGTTAAGCAGCTCTTGGAAGTCCCTGCTGTTTAAAGGACTTGTTTTAGTTGGTGTTCTACTATTGTTATTGTGTCTTTCTACTTCATGCGTCATACCTTGTTTGAAGAACATGGTGTCAAAAATGGTAACTGCTTCAATTAATGCTTACATCACCCTACCACAGAATGAAGAAGATGATAATGAGATAGACATTTGGATATAACATCTTCACAAAACCTACTAATTAATGATGTCCTGGCTAAAAATGTTTTACAAGTGGCCATAGACTGATACATTGTTAGTGAGTTGCTATGTATATATAGGAGAAAAGATCAAACAACAGGAGGGAATGTTGAAAGATTTTATTATGTTTATGTTTAGAAGTACATTTTGTTTAAGGTTTTCTAGATGTGTTTGCTCTTTTTTACTAGAGAAGTTACGTTGTGCAAGCTTTGTGTGCATTCCAGAGCTCTCTGACTTTCACACACACATCCTAAGGTCATGAGAGAGGTTGTACCTTCTCTTACTGATTTATGGTATAGGAGGACACCTACTCTGTATCTGTTTGAGTCTAAGAGCCTTTTGTTTAGATGGACCGCTAGACTCCTGGCACCAGCTTTGGGGAGTCTTCACGGGATCATATCTCACTCCACACACACACACACACACACACACACACACAAGGTATACGTCATATGTTAATGAAACTATGCATATTCATGTAACCACAATAAAAGAGCAGTGTTACGGGAGAGCGGATGAGAGCAACTGAGGTCAAGCGAAGGAACAGCGCCTGTCCAGTTCTCTCCTGTGCACGTTAATTTGTAAAACCTGTCTGAGTGTCATTATTCCAATCTGAGTTGCATTACAGGAAAACTCCTTACACCTCCAGAGAGGAGTTAAACAGTTTGATGGCGTGTGGGACAAAGGAGTTTTTAAGTCTGTTGTTTCTAGACTTTGGGAGAAGCAACCTGTCACTGAACAGACTCCTCTGGTTGTTTATGACCATGTGCAGAGGATGCCCGGCATTGTCCATAATGCCCAGCAATTTTTTTAGTGTCCTTTTCTCTGCCACTGACACCAGAGTGTCCAGCTTCATGCCGACCACAGAGCCCGCCTTCCTGATTAGTTTTTCCAGCCTGGACACGTCCTTCATTTCTGTGCTGCTCCCCCAGCACCCCACAGCATAGAACAGTACTCTGGCAACCACCGACTGGTAAAACATCCTCAGGAGCTTCCTGCAGACGTTAAAGGACCTCAGCCTCCTGAGGAAGTACAGTCTGCTTTGGCCTTTTTTATGGAGGTGCTGCGTGTTGTGTGCGTGCGTGTTCCTTTTTTTAAGTGCTCTGCAAGGCCTTTACTGCAGCAGCTTTTAGGTGCTGTTTGTTTGTAGGCCTTTCTGTATGAAGTTTAGTCTTCAACAAGTGAAATGCATGCTGAGTTGCGTTAAAATCAGGTGACTGACTTGACCATTCAAGAATATTCCACTTTGCTTTAAGCCTTGAATGCCATTTGCATCATATTTGATGCAAACGTTTCTTAAAGGAAAAACAGTACAAACACGTTCTGTAATTGCAAAATGTTATGGACAAAACTCTTTTGTTATGTAAAATTAATTTTTAACAAAAAGTTGCCAAAAATGCCCAATGTTTCAAATGTGACAACATATGTAATAAACAACATGATATCCCAAGGAAAGTTTTTGTTTGTTTGCTTTGGCTATATGTTTTCCATCTGTATTATCAAATGCCAGACAATTGGTTAAACTGGATTTGAGCAGACAGTTTGTCTCTAAACACCTCAGAAATCATTCGGCTGCTTCTGTCCTGTGTGACATCATCAATAAACACTAGTGTTTACTAGTGCACTGCCATAACTGTATAACTTTCTACAGGACTGAATATAACATCAATATGTAAAAGTCCACAGACTCTGTGCTTTATCTGAGGACGATGTGTCGTACACAAAGCAAAGGTCTCCATCACACTTTTCATAAACTGTTTGGTTTGTCCATCTTGTCAAACCAATATTGGAATAATAATAATAAAAATAATAATAATAATAAATCCTGATCATTTATGCACAATGTATTAAGTTCAGAAATGAGAAAAATCTCTTTCAAAAACATTTCTGTGCAAACAAATGTCTAAAATTACATGTAAATTTTCTCTCTTTCCTTTAAGGATCAAAAACCTTAAATGGGTGTGCACCAGTCACCTCTCATGCCCACAGTGAGGTTTTGAGGAAAATTTAACACTGCCAGCTTCGCACAGATGTACAAATGTAAGTGTGTTCAAGTCCCAACAAACAAACATACAAAAAGGCAGGTATAAGGTGGAAACCCAGATGTCCCAGTTCTACACTCATTTCTGTACAATGGGAGGAAGTCGAGCCAAGTCATCTGTCTTTTATATAGTCGTTGATCTCTGCTGAAGCTCTGGAGGCTAAAGTGTTTATTAGGGAAAGCCTTAACATCTAGGGACAACTTTCTATTTTAATTTGATAGATTAAAGTGAGTATACTACTCTGGATATATTTTAATTTTTAGCACTTCATAAGAAATGATTCATGCTTGTGTATTTTTCCTTCTTTCCCCATAAGCCTTTATAGAATCTCACATCACAGCAAGGAATTCCGGGTCTGTGATTAGAAAATTATGCAGATGTCTTTCCAGTTCGACGCTGGAGTGTTAACTATCAGATTTAACAACAACTACATTTGTTCTCTGTGATTTGCCTGTAAGTATTATTTGTGAAATGTTTAGTACAGGGGCGTCACTAGGATTTAAGGACAGTGGGGGCTTAGCCCCCAAGAGATGCACACAATACGAACGAATGTAGTGAATGAGCACAAAATTTCACAAACAGAAAAAGACTGAGAAATTGCTTTACTACTTTTTTGGACCGATTAAACATCCTAGGCCACCAATTGATCTATTGCTTTATTTCCGTCTGTTTTATAATACAGTACAACAAGAAAACAGAGGAAATGTGTTTGCTGCATCAATAACAAGAAAAAAACTGAAAATAAAAAAAATACATAATTTTTATGGCTGCATACACCAGTTACTTGGTGGGTGGAAGCATCAAAAAGTGGCGTCTGTTTTTAAGAGTGGCAAATCGGTCAATCACTATGTTGTGACTCAGATGCTGAAGCGTGTCTTTTTCAATAGACATGACTGCAAGTCTGTGAAGTATTTTCTGGCCCATTGTTTGACGCAGCCAAATGCATCTGAGTGTTTGCCCTTAAGTGTGTCACACACAGCTTGTTTACAGATAAAAGCTTCTGCCAGGTCTAAAGTCTCTTTCTGCAGGAATTTGTGGAGTCCTTCAGTTACAGAAAGAATCAACTGAAACATCAGTGGTGCATAGACTGCTGAGAACTTGTAGAGCTTTGCATTGGGACCAACAGCTATGGGGGATCCAATTGCAGATAGGCACTCCAAAATGGCAGGCAATGTCTCAAGAACTGCACTGATTGATTGCAACTGACTGCTGCTGAATCTCATTTGCAATGGACTGGGCATCAAATGATTTTATCTCTGCAAGTGCAAGGAAACCTTCACTGCCCCCTCTGACACATACCTGACACAAACAGCTAACTGCTCTGCCTTTTCATCCCTTGCCTTATCTGCCATGATGGCATAGACTTTAGACTTTGTCATTTCAGATACAATGACACTAGTAACTTGCTGGGCACAACAGTCAATCGTGTCATTCTGGGATGTTTGCATTTGATGTTACGTTTTTGAAAAAACAGGATCAAACTCCTTTAAAAGCTCCACGCACGTAAAAGCTCAGTTTGGGCTGTCTTCACCTTCATCACTGACCAAACTATCATGTTTGATGTTTTTGCCAAACACTCTACATGGGAAGCAGAAAGCTGCATTCTGGTTGACTGAATGTTTTTAGTGGATTCTAACCAGTTGTGCCTTCCAAACCAGCTGTGGTTATATGTTTGCTTCTGTCTACCAAAAGTATCATGTGGATAGCTCTTCAGCTTTACCTGTCTGGGCCCTGTGTCTTTGGCTACGTTCACACTGCAGGTCTTAATGCTCAATTCCGATTTTTTGATCGAATCCGATTTTTTTGTCTGCTTGTTCACACTACACATAAAATGCGACATCAAACGCTCTCCAGTGTGAACGCTCAAAGCGCCCGCATGCGCAAAAGAAGATGTCACACACAACTCGCTCTGTTTAGACCCAGAGCAAACAGTATTGTTTGACTGATTGCCCTTAATATAAAGACTTTGGACTTTATGTTTCCAGATTTTTGCTTTAAGTTATTTTGTTATTTACATAATAATGTAGATGACCTAATAATGATCCTTTTTGCTGTTTTAGAGGAGCGGTGCTTCAAATGATAGTTGCAGATTTCTGTCAGAATCTGCAGGAAATACAGTAAAAATACAATGTTCACATTTCTCCAACATCGTCTTCCCAACAGTTTCACCGGATGGTAGGAAATCGTTCGCGATGTCCTATCAGGCGCTTCTCCGGCGCTGATAATTGGCGTCTGTCTTGTGTCAGTGACGTAAAAGACGGATTTAATGCGACTTGACCGTTCACACAGCAGTCACTTTCTAAAACATCGGATACGTATCGGATTCAGTACCACATACGAAAGTGACCCAGATCGGATTTGAAAATATCGGATTTGTGCCGTTCACACTGTCAGACCAAGATCGGATACGGGTCGCATAGGGGCAAAAAAATCGGATTTGATGCGCTTTCGCCTGCAGTGTGAACGTAGCCTTTGTCACCTAAATCAAACCCTGTAGTAGAATGAGTTGCTGCAGCTGCTTCATCATTTTCCCTCTCTTGGCCTGTTTGCTCTCCTCTCTCTGTAATAACAGGAACTTCCTCTGCCTCTCAATCCATTTCCCTCAGCTCCTCTGTCTCTCCTTGCTCTCTCTGACTTGAACTTGCCTGTTGACCTTCTCCCTCAGCCTCTCCTTCTGCCTGCCCCTTACTGACTTGTAATGTAAATTGCTAATTTCATGACTTCTGCTCACACGCCACAGTAATTTGTTGCTCCCAAATATTTTAAAGTTACAAACATTACATTTTGAGCACACATGTGACTAAAATGGTTGCAATTTAAAGCCCTGAAAAATATTACTAAATCACTTGAATTGAAGTAATATTAAAATAGAACCCTCAAAAATATGTGAGTCAGGCTAATTTGACTTATATATATATATATATATCTTTGCTCTCTCCACTTTCTAACCTTGACTCTCCTAAATAAAAGCTCAAGTTAAACAGGTCTTATATGTTGTACCATGACTGAAATGTTTCATATTTCATATCCATATTGAGTTCCATAAAATTCTAATCAGACTGTCTGCATCACAAATGACTCCATCCTGTGAAATCTTTGACTCACCTCTCCAGTAGAGGTCTCTCCCCTCTCACTCTCTGTGCTCCTCTGCTCTGACTCCTACTGGTTAATGGGGATGGAGGAGTGATTGTTTCCACTGATGATACCTGAATGAGCTTAGTTTGATTTTTCAGAGCTAAAACGAGTGACAGAAATTAACATTATGCTAACAATTTAACTTAGTGCGCTAGCCAGGTTTTTCTTTATCAAAACGGGGAGCACCTGGTTCATTAATTACATGGGACTCTCTGCTGTTAGCTGGAGCTAACTTATTGTTACTGCCAGCCAGTGATGAAGACTTACGTTCTTGCGTATATCCATGTTTTCTTGCCGTTTGCAGCATGTACGCTAGTGTGTCCGCAGGTGTATACGAGCGGAGTGTAAAGTAGCAGTGAAAACGAGGACTGGATTTTCAGTAACGTGGATGTCCCCTGTGAACAACTGGAACGGATTGGATAACGAAGCACTGACGCTACCAACAGTGTAACGTGAAAGGGACCAACCGAGTTACGATCATATTTATGTGAATAGCGACAGGTTTATATTATTATTTTTTAAACTCATATTCCAGCATCTTTATATTGAATTTGTCTGCAAGTTCTGTTAAAAAAAATCCAATAAGTTAAAAAACAAACAAAAAAAACCCCAAATTATTTAGGGGGGCTTAAGAATATTTTAGGGAGGCTTCAGCACCCCTAAAATAGGCCTAACGACGCCACTGGTTTAGTAAGACTTGGTTACAACTGGGCTGTAAAAAAAAACAGCTAATGGTAGATGTTTATACAACCTGAATTCCAGAAAAGTTTGGACATTCTTTTAATTTGAACAAAATGAAAACTAAAAGACTTTCAGAGCCAATATTTTATTCACAACAGACCATAAATGACATAGAGGTTTAGAAACTTTACAGTTTAATTCACAAAATGAGCTCATTTCCAATTTGATACCTGCTACAGGTCTCAAAAAAGTTGGAATGAGTGCAATAAATGACTGAAAAAGCAAGAAATTTCAATAAGACTCAGCTCGGTGAACATCCAGCAAGTAATTAAGCTAACTGATATCAGGTCTGTAACATGAACAGACACCGCTGTCGGTTAACACGATTTGCCTTGCCGTCTGCAGATGGCAGCTAACACACTATCATGCAAAAAGGAAATATGAAGTGAGTCCAGAAGCGTCATTTGTTTTTTAGCCATTAGCCTTTTAAGTTTATTTAATTATTTTTTAATTTTCTTCAGTCTCAAGTGCAGAGTATCAGAAGGCATGCTGGCCAAATAAGTGAGAGCACCACTCAATATTCTCCATTTCACACTTTGCAGAACTATATTACTCCTGACACACACTTACACAAATCTGAATCAAACACTAACTGCTATGAAATGAACAGAAAAAGGAATTAATAAGGAGCTTTTCGCTTTGCCTCTCTGCTGGTCCAGTCAAATCTGTATCCAATAAAATCTTTAATGAGGTGAGTCACTGAGTCACTCCCTCTACATCACCTTTGGACAGCAGAACTTAATTTGATTCGTCACACTCCGTTTTTGCACAAACAGCTTGAATCGTGTTGAATCACCTGCAACCAGAAAGCAAAAGTTTGCATTTTGTCCTATCACAGCTATAATTACAGCTCAAATTAGCCTGACAGAGGTGGTTAAAAATGAAATGCGGCTTTGTAATGTAGCTTGTAATGGTGGTGCAATAAGCAAACAGATTGACGACACTATGCTTTACTAGTGTTTGTGTGATCTTGGCCCGTGTTCTCTGTCCCTTTGCAGTTAGCTGAATCTGGAATCCTGGTGGAAATATTGTCCAGGGATACAAAGAAAAACAAACAGTCTGATTGATGTGATCGCTGCAGACTGCTGTATTAGTATGTTTATGTAAGTAAAGGATGTGCAACTGTTTGAGAAAACACTCAAGAAAACACCAAGTTTGCTTTATCTACTCTTAACTCAGGGTGAAGGTATTCAGAGTTTGAACGAATGCTGCTGTTCTGGTTCTGAAAACTGAGTTACCCATTTTAAGGCCTTTGCACAGCAGATGTGTCAAATATGTGCAAATATTTAATATGTAACAAATATCTTGTGGGTTCACCCATTCTTAATGCAGCTATGCACACCAAATGCATAATTACACAAGACAAATTTGTGGTTTTTATTTTTTCAGATCAGTTTCGGTTTTTCCACACATCTAATGGTGACACAATAAAAGCATGCACGAAGGTGGAACATTTGACTGTTGTTGTGTCTGGAACAGCTCACAATCAGCTCTCTGAAATTACTTCTCTTCCTCCTCACATGTGATCCCAACTCTGCTAACAAGAGCTCAAACTGTCCCTCTGATATCCTGAAATATGTCAGAAAGCAGTCGTCCTGATTTATACAACTACTTCAACTCGTGAATTAAACCATGAAATTCTCACTGCTGCTGCTTAATATTGGGAATAGGATGTTTCTTCCTTTTTTTGTTTAGTAAAATCAGGATCAGCTGATCATTGCTTGATGTCATCTCCATTTTTTTCACATGTGTTGAGTTTCTTACACAGCAATGACACATCTGGAAAATAGAACCATGGAACAAGACAATGCCTGACTTGAGAAAGTGCTGCATTGGATTGAGTTAGCTGCCCTAAAGCTCACTGCCACTGCAGTAGACACTGGACTACAGACTACCATCAACTACATAAGAAGAGGATGATTAACCACTAAACATCAGAACTTACATGAGGCTGATGCCTTTTGTCTTACAAGGATGCAGGAGCATCATTCCAAGGTCACAGAGAGCAAACATTTTAAATACAATATGCTGGGAAACAATGACTCAAGTGTAGAGACGTGACAAATTAATGGGTTTGGTGGCCAAGGCTCTTGGTGGAGCTGATTAAGTTAAAAGTGATATAACTGCTGATACATTATGTTTCATGTTAAGGAAACTGCTCTATAAGTTTTGTAAGTGACTTTGGTTTATGTCATTATCCTTATGTGATAACTTTACTTGCAAATTACATGAAGCTTATAGGTGAGTTCTGTGAGGAAGATCTGTAAACATCTGCCTGGTTTCCTGTGTGTTCAGGTGCTAATCAGTTCCTTACATCGGTTCCACTTTCCCACACTGTCAAACTCAACGCTGACATCATCGTACATTCAGCTTGTTATCAGTGCTCACTTCAAAAGTCTGCATTCTGATGGTACGGTGGTGCATCAGCGCCAGTGGAATTAGCAGCTTGCACATCTGAAAATAGCAACTGTCAGTACTGAAAGGTATATACAGATGTAATAGCAACATATAGTCTCATCTTGAAGTGATATTTTTCATTGAAGACTTTGCTTATTTCTGCAAGACAATTGTAAACAACAAACTGGAGCTATTACAACAGCATTTGCTGTTACCAGGTTAGACCTGTATGAATTATACATGTATCAGTTTCATGTTCTGGGTTGTTAGTAGTTGTACCCAGTGTTATCTTGTTTTGTTGTAGTTCATCCGTTTCATGGTTCAGTGTGTTGTGTGAGGCTTTATTTCAGGCAATTTATTTTTATTCAGCAGGACAGTGTAGAACGTGAGAGGAAAGTTGGACAAGAATGAAGACATGCAGAAAATAGTCTGGGACAGAGTTGAACCAATGTGAGTGATGATCCACAGGTGAGCAGGGCGGGGACTTGAAGTAAAGGCCGCCCACAACGATTACACACACAGACAAACCCGCCAGAGTAATATCAAGGCAAGAGAATGATTAGGTTGACTGGACAAAGGGGCAGGACGAACTTCATGTGTTGTGATTCCCGGTTCTTTTAAGACTACATTACTACTGTTCTGTACTGCGTATAATGGAAGTTTATTTTCTGTTAATGTATCTCACAAAATGTCTAAATATTTTCACCACGCTGTTTTACACAGTATTGAAGGAACTATTTTATCGTGATTGCACCGACTTGTTCACAGACATTTCAAAATGAATAAAGGTTTTTATTGAGTTACAGGTTTTTTGCATGTTAACTATTGTCTTTTGGAAAACGCTTATTCAGGCTTGAAAACTTCAAATATGTTGTGAGAAAAGTGCCAAACTGAAAAGAAAGCTGTAACAATCGCGGAATTGGTCAGCAGGGGGCGCTGTAACACTGTTTATGTCTCTATAACAGCTCTCTCTCGCTCTCTCTCTCTCTATACATATCCAGCTTCCGCTTATCCTTTTCAGGGTCACGGGGTCGCTGGAGCCTATCCCAGCTGTCATAGGGCGAGAGGCGGGGTACACTCTGAACAGGTCGCCAGCCTGCCGCAGGGCCAACACAGAGACAGAGAAAACCATTTGCACTCACTTTTACTCACATTCACACCTCTGGGCAGTTTGAAGTTTCCAATTAGCCTAACCCCACTGCATGTCTTTGGACTGTGGGAGGAAGACTAGTGATGCTTAATTTTTTAGGGCTGGCATGGTTTTCAGTTTTATTTATACCCAAATATATAAATATATGGGTCCCACCACTTTAAAACTGAAAATCATGCCAGCACTAAAAAAAAATTAAGGATCAATATTGTGCTTAGATAAATAATTTTTTGATTTTGTGTATGATTAATTAGATATCTGAAAGCATTTTATGTTAAATTTTACTATTTTTAATGATACGGTTATTAGATGTGATACTGAAAAATGTCACATTGGGTTATAGGGTGAAATGAAGTAAGCTAACCAGCACTAGGAAAGTCAAGCAGCTTCTTTCGTTTGGACTTTGCTGTGAGTTTAATTACCGTCTGTCTCTGTTTGTTTTTGGAAACCCAGACTTGACTCTTAACATCCCCCAGCGTCAGCTAGGAACGCACAGCTGGACCAACCCAAATCATGAAATGCGGAGGGGGGAGGGGCTCACTGGAATTATTATTTGTTGCCCAAAACAAAACTAATGCCAGGAAACAAACACGTTTATAAGTAACTTGTGAAATAAACATTATTTAATGCTGATATGTTAAAAAAATTGTTTTTTAAAAAAAAAAGACAAGACCAGATGAAACTAACCTTAACCCTTCCCTTCATCATTCATGGTTCATATGAAGATATTTTACTTTCACTTTCGTTGATAACCCTAAAGGGTGCGCTCACCCTAGATTTAAGTGACGTTTACTGTCAGAGTAAATTCCTATTGGCTCAGATGGAGCCCAGTGGTGACGTACCTCCTAGTTCTCCTCGTTTTCTCCTATTTTAGCTTTGATACTTGAGCTGGAAGCGCAGAGGCGCTTTTGTAGACGAGCGAACACACAAAGTCTGTTAAAAGTTTGGATGTTTATGGTCACAATGAAGGTCTTCATCTTCTTTCTTCTCCTGGGAATTCAGGGAGCTGCGGCAGGTCAGTTTGATTTGAACGTTTGTGTTTTTTATATGTCAGATTTATGTAATTTGAAATACAAATGGACAGATGTTTGTTCCCCAGAGACTTCCTGTACGCTAAACATTATAACAGATCCTTGTAGATAATATCAATGTTAAGAAACAATCGATCATTTTATACATGTAATTAAATCGTCTGTTTCTCTCTTCCATCCCTAATAATGAACATTAAAGTTTAGATTAAAAAAATACGTTTAGCTAATATAAATAAATAAATAAGGCAAAGATTAAAACAAGGCGATTTCTGTCCAAACTATATGATGATTTCCGTCTTTAAATCGTTCATGACGCGTTTTTAAAGGTTGTGACTGTGTTTCCAAACAGTCCAACAAATAAAAGATGAGTGAGGAGGCTCGTTGATAATCTGGTGACAATAATCAACACTGTTCTTTAAAAACGGAGAACCATGTTAATTTCACGAGGAATTAAAAACATTTTCACACAACAACTGATTATTAAAGTTCACTAAAGTGTATTTAACACAAAGTATCTGTTAAAATTTAAGTGTTTAATTATTTGTTCAGTATACGCTGTATATGTAGAGCCACATGTCATTTGATGGAGTTCATTAAAAGGTAAAAGAAGGCTGCTTTAGACTGTATTCAATATTATTTAACAGCGTTATGCATGTGAATACTTTCTGTTTGAAGAACATGCGCACACATGATGTAACGAATTACGCCCGGATTTAAGTTCACTGTTTTTCTGACGTTATTGATTCAGTAACAGCTTCATGATGTGACTTTTGTTGTGATTTGGCGTCATATAAATAAAATTAAATGGAATTCAGATGAACTAAATTGCGATACAAATTAAGTCATTATTGCTTTATAATATCGTGGAGTTACCAGCATGAGCTAATGTTGGCATCACTGCTGAATGATCAATAAGCTGCAGGTGAGAAATCCCAGAAAGGTTTTGCAACACACTCGCTCCTCCACGAGGGGGCGCTAATGAGAAGCGTTTTAAACTATGTGCGTTGGTCAGTAACAAACAAACAAATCCATGTACTTTTGATAACTGAAAACTCTCCTGCAAACCTGCTTACAGAATGAAAGATAAAATCAAAAATGCTTAAGATAATATTCCTCCAACAATAGTAACTTAACATTAGCTTTTTATTGATAATATTGTTGATCAAACATATTGGAAAGTTTCTGTAACAATTTTGAATGTGCATTAATTGACAAAAGTCTATGAAAATAATATAAACAAAGAAGAAGCATGAATATTAATATTTAGAAAACCCATTACAGAAATTATGAAAAAAAAAAAAGTCTGGACAGTCACATCAAAACAATGAAATCAAATTCATATAATTTATAATATAAAAAACTGAAACAAAAAAGGAAACAACTCACTTTAGAAGTCCTGCTGCTTGATTCAGAAAAAGGAAAGAAGAAACTTTACAGTTCATACAGCAGCGTAACAAGCAAAACAGATTAAAAATAATGTGTACTTTGTTTAACACTGAAAATAAAAATCAGTTAAATTGAAGTTATAATGAGTTCAAATCATTAATCATGAAAACTGAATTAAACTAAACTGAAGGATAAACACCAGTTTTAATACTTTAAAGCTTTCTGTGAAAATCAGGTTCAAACTAGAAACTGTTGCAAAACACAAAATTACAGTTTTGAAGAAAAGATGATCAGAAAACGACATTAAACACTGAATATATATTCATAAATATTACAGGATGTCTTTAATGTGCTGTAGTTTTTCTTGTGTTATTTTAGAAATAATGTGATTTATAAGTCTGTGTTCCTGAGATCTCACAACATTAACTGTTTCTTACAGTGACCCACTCTCTGAAGTATTTCTACACTGCGTCCTCTCAAGTCCCAAACTTCCCAGAGTTTGTGGCTGTTGGGATGGTTGATGATGTTCAAGTCGTTCATTATGACAGCGACACGGAGAAAGCTGAGCCCAAACAGGACTGGTTTGCCAGGAACACAGATCAGCAGTACTGGGAGAGAGAGACTGGGAACTTATTGGGTTCCCAGCAGGTGTACAAAGCCAACATTGAGATTTTAAAGCCTCGCTTCAACCAAACTGGAGGTTTGTTCATGTTTCATTTTTTACTGATATTTGCTGTTAATGTTTTCAGTGTGTTTTGTTTACAATAGTAATCAGGTTTGCGCACATATTAAATGTTTCATTCAGATTACAGATTAAAATTATTAACATAATAATTCATAATGAATGTAGAACTACAGTCTGTGAAGCTTTAATTGAGTTCAAACAGCTTTAATGATCATGTTTGTATGAACTGATATAATCTGTCAGTTAACTGATTAATTGATCAAAATATTAAAATAATAAAGTAAAAATTAATTATATTTTTAATTAGAAGTTTTCTGTTTATATTTAGGATTTTTGTCTCTGAAACTTTGATGGTTGTTTTTGCTACAATTTCCAAATGAACTAATTAATCAGAAAATAATCTCCTGCAGGATCTAAATAATCAGTCTGAGATGTGTTTGTTTTACAATTATTGTGAACTAATATTTGACTTTTAATAAAAACAATCCTGGACTGAAACTCTCCTTCAGTGGAAGCTTCTAGAAAAACCTCAGGACAGTCTGGTGTGTAGTTTTCCCGCAGTTATACGATTTCTTTTAGAACAATAGGAGGCTGCAGAGTTTCAGAGGATGGAAACTTAAACCCAGGATCAGGATCTGTGTCTGCTGCTCAGGATCCATCTTAGTGTGTTTGTCTCTTCCTGTAGCTCACAGGAAGTCACTCCGTGTCTCAGTTCAGACGACCCTCACAAATAATCACATGTTGTAATAAATTATAGAAAAAGAAAATATGTCAGACACATCATTTATCATCCAGAGTAGATGGTAAATGTGCTGCGACGTCACAGTTTTTACATTTGCCTCAGATAATATTTTCAGATTCCATTAAACACACACTGATGTTTTATTTAATATAAAAATGGAAAACGTCGAATCAAACAGGGTTGAGTTTGTATCAGGGTGGAAGTAGAGACAGCTCAATGAACATGGCCTCTTTATTCATGTGAGAGTAACAGTCCTGACACGTTAATGTGCTGAAGATCACTGTCACCTGTATTTAAGTTATTTATGAGATGATTTTGTAAACCAGCAAAGATCCTCATTAATAACTAAATATATTTAACTAAATGCATCAAACATTGTGAAAATGAAACAAACATTCAGCCTGTTTTCATGAGGAAATGTTCCCAAGATTATCTTTCATTAGCAGAGGTTCCATAAATATATCATAAATACATGAAAGCTGCTCTGTGGAAAATAAACAAATATTAACTTTTAGTTTGAGTCTAATAGCACAAGAGTTTAGTGAGAATTAGACCAAAAATAAGAAACAAACTAACAGACAGACGATAAAAGCTGAGATCTGACATGAAAATCAGAATTTTTTTAATTTCACACTGATTTTTGTCTAATTTTAAAATGACATTAACTTTGACTTTCAGTTTGTTGAATATTTTTGGTCCCAGATTTATTTAATTTTTTACTAATAGACAACAGCCTGAAAATATAAAGGGGAAATTAAAGCGTTAAAATGTCTTAAATTTCCCATAAAGTGGCTGAAGGTTGATTATTTAAGGTGGCATTTTTAAATCAGGTCACTGTAAAACTCAACGAAAACCCCGACAGAAAACGTCCTTATGAGCGGCGAATAAAAACGACTGATTTTTTTCGGTCATTGAACTCCACTTGAGGCTGTGCAACGTTTACGAACGACGGAAAAAACAGCGTTCTTGCCGTTCACTGAGCTCTGTGACAGCTGAGAGCGTTTTCAGGGCCTCCTGGTGGTTTAAACTCCAATCAAAGAAGGAGAGGAGACAACATTTCACTTTGAGGCATTGTGATCACATAAGTTTGTCTATTTTATCTATTGACACCAGCACCACTGACTAACAACGGGCTGTGAGGCCGTTCCCCAACTCTCCCAATGGTACTCATGTCATTGATCAATCATCATGACAGATTTATGATCATGAATCTGATCTCACAGCCCGTTGTTACTCAGTCATTATGCAAATGTACTGTTTATAAGATTGGAGAAACCTGCAGTCAGGAGACTGAAGAAGTCACTTGGATGAGTGATGAAACGTTTCTCTCACAAAACGCTACGTCCAGATGAACAGAATCAACTTTTCTCAGGTCCCCACTTGTTTCAGAAAGAGAATTCTGTCTTTTGTTTGATGTATTAGGTTGAAAAACCATCAGAAATGCATACTGGGATTTGGATTCAAGTAAAGATTGTGCCAAAGGTTGCTACAGAATCGATAAAAGAAACCGAACATCTGAGATGATTTGGTGTCTGCACTTCTTCTTTGATTGGAGTTTAAATTAAGTAAAGGATAAACCACCAGGAGGCCCTGTAAACGCTCTCAGCTCTCACAGAGCGCTGAGAAAAGCCAGCTCAGGCCAAGAACGCTTTTTTCTGCTGCTCATAAACGTTGCACAACCGAGTGACCTACAAAGCCACCAGTGACCGAAGAAAGCCATCTTTTTTTTTAAACATCTCATAAAGAGGTGTTTAAAAGCACATCGCTCTTATAAAATGCAGCCTTCTGACGGGCTTTTCACAGACTTTTACAGCATCCTGATCTAATAAACTGAGATTTTTACATAATTTCTTAACCAGACTGGCTGGAAAAGCGGTGAATTTTGGCCTAGATGTAACCCTCCATGTTCATGTGAAAAAAATAACTGATGATGCTCTGTGGCGTTTAAGCCCTCTCACATAGGACACCGGCACGTGCAGCACTGTTTCCTGTGGTCACTCTCTCTCCTCCTCACTGGCTCCAAAACGTGAGCTGTAAGGTGTGTGGGCGGGGCATCAAAAAAGCTGTCAGCTTTAGGGGTGGGTTTTAATAATCGATTCATCGATTAAAATCGATTCTGGCTTGGATAACGTGAAATCGATTCATTAAAATCCTGAATCGATTTTTTTAATATAAATTTATTTTGCCCGAAACGCCAGAATCTCAGGTGAAACCTCACAAAATTTCAACAACCACCAAACAGCTAAGACAGTAAATGAGAGCAGGTACACGGATTCTGCACAAGGACGTAAACACACAGGGCGGACCCGCGGATCAGAATCAGTGAGATGTCGCCTTTCTCACCCGACGGGCGCTGCAGCTTTAAGCGGCTGCGCGCGCTCCCGCGGACGGCAATCACTTTCTGGCAGACAATCACTTTTTGGCACAACAACTGTATGGACACGGTCGGGGCTGAAAGCGTCAGCTCGCTGATTCTGATGTTTCGGCGGGTCCGCGCTTTGTGTTCACGCCCTTTTTGCGCTGATTCTAAAGCTGTTAGTTTTATCTCTCTCCAAACAATATTGACCGAACCAGCAGCAAAAGAAGATCCAAACTACGCTTCACATAAACATCGTCATGAATTCACTCTGACTTTTACTGTTTTGCTTCCACCACGATAAAAATCACACTTCATGCACAGCTCTCTCTCTCTCTCTCTGTACTTCAAGAACAGTTTCCCGTCTAAAAATCTGTTTTCTGCATTATTCGCTTGCTTGTTCCGGCGATCGTGGCTCAAGAGTTGGGAGTTCGCCTTGTAATCGGAAGCTTACCGGTTCGAGCCCCGGCTCGGACAGTCTCGGTCGTTGTGTCCTTGGGCAAGACACTTCACCCGTTGCCTTTTACTTACTTCCGAAAAGAAAACCTAATTTCTGCCGTTCAATACTGAACAATCTTCCAGCCAGTCGGCTTCATTTCCGCCATTTTAGTTTTTGATGAGCTCCCCTCTTCCGCCATTTTGTAGTTTTTAATGAGCTCCCCTCTTCCGCCATTTTGTAGTGTTTGATGAGCTCGCCTCTTCCGCCATTTTGTAGTGTTTGATGAGCTCGCCTCTCCTGGGAGCGCTGCCCAACCAGCCGACCTGGTGACGTAATGAGTGCTGTAACGACCACAAATCAGCGAGCAGGAAAATGACTATAAACAAGAATCACTTTGAATCCAACGTTTCTCTCAGAATAAATCACAACGCTCTTAATTTTGTGTCAAAGCTGTAAAATGTGCTGTTTCACGTCCTCTTTAACTCGACATGTTTCCTCACTTTGACCCACAAAACTCACAGCGACTAAATCCTCAAGTAAAAAACTTTAATCAACTTTCAGTCGTACAAAATAAATGAGACGAACTAAATTAAAAATACTGACACTCATCTACAAAATGATCCACAGTACAGACATAATTACATGATCACAGCAGCCCTGTGGTATCGTCCAGGCCAACATTCGCCACTTTTCCAATTCGTCTGGTTAAAAAATGATGTAAAAATCGCCATTTAATAAATCAGGACGCAGTAAAGGTTGGCGAAAACCCCGCCAGGACACCGTATTTAGCGCCAAGTGTTTGAAAGCCTTCATGTGAGCAGCGAAAAAAACGACATTTTTGAGGGGGTCATGAACGCTGCATTAGACATCACGGGTGTGCGCGACATTTAAGAGCTGCGGAAAAAACAGCGCTCTTGCTCGGTCACTGAGCTGCTGTACCCGGCGCTCAGTGAC
This sequence comes from Oreochromis grahami, assembly GCA_029532605.1. NCBI lineage: Eukaryota > Metazoa > Chordata > Actinopteri > Cichliformes > Cichlidae > Oreochromis > Oreochromis grahami. The sequence goes on from JAQSNX010003531.1 coordinate 27,865, forward strand.
AGCTGTGAGGCGTTTTCTTAAACTATGCGGGGCCTCCTCGTGTTTCTCATCCACTGTAGTTAAACTCCAATCAAAGAAGAAGGAGCGCAGACACCAACTCATCCCTCAGTCCGGTAAAGTGATCGCTTAAATTTGCCTATTTGATCACCAGCAGCTCTGACTAACTATGGGCTGTGAGGCCGTTCCTCAACTCTCTGTACATGTTACTCAGGGCCGCTGATCAATGATCGTGACAGTTTGCGTGTTTATAATCAGACACTGACCTCACGGCCCGTTGTTAGTCGGTGGTGTTAGCATCAGTCATTATGCAGATGTCCTGTTGGGGAAACCTGCAGTCAGCTGAGGCTGAAGACGTCATTTAGATGAGCGATGAAATGTTTCTCCCTCTGAAAACGCGACGTCCAGATGAACAGCATCAACTTTTTGGGACTGTTTGTTTCACAAAGACCGTTCTGCTTTTGTTCGGGTCTGAAACGCTGTTTTCCTCCACGCTGAAATGTTGCACAGCCGCGTGACGTACAAAGTGGCGTTCAGTGACCGAAAAAATCCGTCGTTTTTTTCACCGCTCATAAGGAGGAGTCCTGGTGTGGTTTTCGTTGATTTTTAGGGCGTCCTGATTTATTAAACAGCGATTTTTTACATCATTTCTTTACCAGAGGGGTTGGAAAAGTGGCACATTTTGGCCTGTGTGGCTCGTAACTCTATATGTTAACATAAAGAAAATATCTGATGATGCACTGAGGCTTTTCTCGTGGCTTTGAGAGCAGCGACGTTATTAAAAAAAGGCCTCATATCATCCTCACCTGTAGACTGTCTGCTCTCACCACAGCATCAGCGGCACTCACAGATCTGTGCTGCACATCCAATAATATCATCAGTTAATGTTTCAATGTTTTTAGAGGAAAAACTTGATCTGGTCACAACGCTGAAAAACACCAAAGTGTCCCAGAGTCAAAATCATGGTGCAAATTATTGTTTCAGTCTAAACCCGGATTTCAGCAAATTAAATACATATTATGAATATCTAATGACTCATAACAATAAAACAGTCATGGCGAGAAGCACAAAGACCAACAGTAGGAAACACAAACCAACAGACAATCTGACGGGAAAATCACATTTCTCTTTATTTCACACTCATTTTGTCTCATTTTAAAATGAACGTAAATCTCAGTTTCAATAAATGTTGAATGTTTTTTAGTCCCACATTTGTTTAAGTTTTTATTAACAGACACATTAACTTTAACAGTTCCTGCAGGCTGAAATTATCATCAATGAAATTAAGGTCTTAAAATGCTTTAATTTTCCCATAAACTGGCTGAAAGTATTCGGATTATTTAGGTGGCATTTTTAAGACTAGTATAAAAAATGACCCTTAACATAAATTTTTAAATCACTCTCATAAAATTGTCAGTTTCTTGTCTCTTTATGATCACCCTCCTCCAGCTGTTAGCTGTGATGCTGGGAGCTCTTTATAGACGAGGACTGAGAGGAGCAGAGAGAGTTTGAGTCAGACCAACGAGCTGAGCACCGATGCTTCCCCCCCTCTGAGTTTGATTCTTCCTCCTGGACGTACAGATCGTCCCACCCGGCCTGTTAGCAAAGAAACATCTGTGTGCTGTAATTAGATGACTGAGCTTTGCAATCAGCTGCAGAACTGATGTGAAAAACCTCAAAAATAAAACCAGATTTTAGTGTGTGAGCCTCTAAAAACTCCACAATAAGACGACAGCAACAGAAAAAACATGAAAAACACTCAAACTTCATGGTAACAGTAGAATTTAAAAATAGAATTTAAAGTAAAATCAGCGCAGCTGTAAAATGTTGATGCGCAGAATAAAATAACTCCTCCCGCCTCGCTGCAGAGCCGTAAACGAGCTCTCCGAGGGATCGATCACGTGATCGGTGTGAGCCGCACAGCGTGAGAGGCTGATGATGTCATCAAACAGCTCCCATTGGAGGATTTTAACCGTGTGACGTAATAAAACATCACACGGTTAAAATCCTTCTACAGGCTCTGGTTGGTGCACATCCATCTTTTCTTCTGTTGTTTCTAAGCCTCCACCCGTCCTCCTCTCCACCTCTCTGATCACTACAAGCACTAATTAATTATTATTAATAAAAGCTGGAAAATGAAGTTTGAGCGTCGGCGTGATTCTCACGGCCTGCGCTCGCAGCCAGAGCGAATCGCTGCGCCGAGAATAACCGCGCTGCTTGTTTCTGTTAAACTTTTATTATTATCGTTACTGTTATTATAACACGTGCAGAACCACAGCGGCTCGAGGCCACGAGGACGGAGCGCCGCCGGGAGTCGAGTCTGTGGAGCTTCCTGTTAAAGAGGAGAGAGCGTGGATGTGGACAAACATGGCGTCAAAGGCTCCACTTACACTCTTAGTTTACTTCTAGAAGCTCCAGACAGGAAGTGATCACAGACATGTGTGACAGGGATAAAGAGACGGGGGACATAAGAGGGGGAGGAGCCTGACACCTGTCTGTGTGGCTCACCTGAGCAGAGCGAGCACAGACGCGCTCGTCATCAGCTGTGACGTAACCCGAGTCTGAACTCACGTCACCAACGAGCCGAAGACGACGTCAGTGAAACAAAGTCCGCTTTCTGCCTCTGAATATATTCCTGGCTGTGACCTCACGTCTCATCAGCCAACCAGCAGCAGGCGCGGTTTGATCGGTCATCAGTGGAGCAGCAGCCGTGGACGTGGAGCTCAGCTTAAAATCAGCGGCTCGTCTTAAATCGCGGTTTGATTCAGCGTTTCAAACGTCGCTCCGTCCGCTTTCAGACGCCGACGTCAAGCTGCCGTCAGCAGACGTCGGAGCGCCCGCTGCCGATCGGTCGCTCCTCCGACACGCCCCTCTCACAGCGACGCGGCTGATAACAGGCGGCCGCACAGGAAGACCCCGAGCAGCTGATCCACAGCAGCTTCTTGTTTTTAGTGCAAAACAAAATATATTTTTGAAAACGAATGAACACAAACAGGGAAACAAACATGTTTGATGTCAGTTATTAAACGTCTGAAAACATTTATTTAAATGAAGAAACGCTGAGAAAGAAACAAACAGATTCTGTTGAACATGTTTATTTGTCACAAACAGCAGAGTTTGAACAGCTTCAGGATCCTTCGAGTCTTTAACTGATCGAACGTTCGGCCTGAATTCATGAGCGCACAAAGAAAGGAGGGACGTCTCCCAGTGTACTGGGATCCCAGCGAGCATACTGGGATCGCAGCCAGTACTGGCTGCGATCCCAGTATGCTCGCTGGGATCCCAGTACGCTCGCTGTGATGGACGTGAAACTTTGCCCATAGAACAACCAGGTCCATTATATCTCTGCTGCTGCTGTTAGTTTGTTCACGCTCAGTTTGAAGAGCAAATAAAACATCTTTCCAAAATAAAACAAAACCTTTAGAAGATTTTCTGCAGATTTGACCAAAAGCTCTGAACAAAAGTGCAAAAACCAAAACGTGCGACAGATTCTGGGCGACTCTTCCAGAAACTCCAGCTCACATCAGCGTCTGCTTCGATCCAGCTTTGAGCTCGTTTTCACATCAATTCTATCAACGAGTTTAAAGAAACTTCCTGAACTTCGTTGGTAATCAGATGCTCATCAGGTCGCTGCAGGTTTCATCCACCAAACGGCTCCAAACGCAAACTGCATCTGGTGACGCGCTCGTGTTTCTCTGGGATGAAGATCCAATAGATTTGTTGTTATTTTTAGAGCCACCAGAACGAACCAGTTTCCCCAGTGGGAGTGTGTGATGGAGACAACAGGACCGATGTTGAGTCTGAACTGTTGCTGATGTTTAAATAGCACCAAACGCTGTGACATCATCTCCTGGAGCCACAGATGATGTTTAGCTGGAGTTCTTCACAGAGAGCAGCTCGGCGTCTGTGGAGCAGCTGATTCACCAACATCATCGTATTATCAAACCGACATTCAGACGAACAGATTTCCTCGTGGACAAATATCCTTGTTGTTCCATATAAAACAACCGTGAGGCTCAAACTGTTTGTAGATGAGAGTCTGTGACGAGGAAGCCTGGCGACGAGAGGCCGACGTGTTCGCGGGGATTTTATCCAAAGTTACACACGAGAAAAACTCGACGCGGCGACTCAGAGAGGAAACGAGCAGGTGCGGCGCTCAGGATGGAGGCGGGGCTTCTGATCAGCTGTTTGAGCCGGTTTATCTTAAACGTGCTGTTTAAAGTGTGGAAATGTGAAACGTTCGGCCCACCGTTTCCATCGAGTTCATACGAGCTGTTTTTCTAATGTGACGTCTTGTGTTTGTCCTCATGAAGCTGAAGAGCAGCCTGTCAGTGTCTGTTTATTATGGAGGCGTCGAGCCAACGCTGCCTCAGGGACACCAGAGACTCCTGCTGTAGTCAAAACTCTTCCTCTCAGTGAGAGAGACCAATCTGTTTCAACTCTTTCTATAGGATCAAACTTTGATTCATTCTTTTCATCCTCAGTGATTCATATTCTTAAACATGGAAGCTGTTTTTCATGGAGATGTTCCAAAGGTCAGATTTGGAGCATCTGTGATGAGTTCACGTTTATTAATATTCAGGTCAAACCTGGAAGCTTTGGGGAAACTGTTCACTGCAGCAGCTCAGACTCTAAATCAGAGCGGTGTCGTCAGCTCGCTGTGATTAACTCTCTGCCAGTGACCGAGATCCTTTTACACCACCTGATTTTACACGTCTGATAAAACACCAACAGGAGGAGGTGCAGAGAGGCGGAGCAGCCTCGTCTTCTTCCTCCATGCAGGTTAAATCTGTGGATGTAGCGCCATCAGTTTATTACAGCTGTTACTGTTTGTGTGAAGAGTTTTGACTGAAGCAGAGAAATAATTACTGAAACTAAATTAGTTCAAAGACTGAAAGATGAAACGACGCTCTGCTGTATCAAAGTCTGAAAACAGGAGGAATCGTTACTCTTCATCATCTCTGGATAATCCAGATTATCTAGTCTGACTCTGAGTTTGTGTCTTTCTGCCTGAAGCCTGATTGTGTTTCATCAATAACTGAGTCCAGCATCATCGTTGTTCTGCAGCTACAATGAGAAACAAACTGGAGGCTAACTGTTGATCAGTTGTGGTTAACCTCTGAGTCACGGTGGTGGCAGCTGCTCGTTCTCTAACCTTCAGACTCCATAAAGCAGACGACTGGTTAGAGACGACTTTGTGACGGTCAGATGTCAGACCGTCAGCACCTGCTGGATCCACAGCAGCTTCCTGACAGCAGCTCCACTCGCTCGCCGTCTCCCTGCAGCGTCCGCGCACGCGTCAGGTGGTGTCGCTCGCCCTCTCCTCACATGCTCGCTCCACCTGTTGATCATCTCAGCTGTTTCCTGTGGTCACTCTCTCTCCTCCTCACTGGCTCCAAAGCTGAGCTGTAAGGTGTGTGGGCGGGGCATCAAAACAGCTGTCGGCTTCATCTTCTGCCATTTTGTAGTGTTTGATGAGCTCGTCTCTCCTGGGAGCGCTGCCCAACCAGCCGACCTGGTGACGTAATGAGTGCTGTAACGACCACAAATCAGCGAGCAGGAAAATGACTATAAACAAGAATCACTTTGAATCCAACGTTTCTCTCAGAATAAATCACAACGCTCTTAATTTTGTGTCAAAGCTGTAAAATGTGCTGTTTCACGTCCTCTTTAACTCGACATGTTTCCTCACTTTGACCCACAAAACTCACAGCGACTAAATCCTCAAGTAAAAAACTTTAATCAACTTTCAGTCGTACAAAATAAATGAGACGAACTAAATTAAAAATACTGACACTCATCTACAAAATGATCCACAGTACAGACATAATTACATGATCACAGCAGCCCTGTGGTATCGTCCAGGCCAACATTCGCCACTTTTCCAATTCGTCTGGTTAAGAAATGATGTAAAAATCGCCATTTAATAAATCAGGACGCAGTAAAGGTTGGCGAAAACCCCGCCAGGACACCGTATTTAGCACCAACAGGTGGTGTTTGAAAGCCTTCATGTGAGCACCGGAAAAAACGACATTTTTGAGGGGGTCATTGAACGCTGCATTAGACATCACGGGTGTGCGCGACATTTAAGAGCTGCGGAAAAAACAGCGCTCTTGCTCGGTCACTGAGCTGCTTCACCCGGCGCTCAGCGACAGCTGTGAGGCGTTTTCTTAAACTATGCGGGGCCTCCTCGTGTTTCTCATCCACTGTAGTTAAACTCCAATCAAAGAAGGAGCGCAGACACCAACTCATCCCTCAGTCCGGTAAAGTGATCGCTTAAATTTGCCTATTTGATCACCAGCAGCACTGACTAACTATGGGCTGTGAGGCCGTTCCTCAACTCTCTGTACATGTTACTCAGGGCCGCTGATCAATGATCGTGACAGTTTGCGTGTTTGTAATCAGACACTGACCTCACGGCCCGTTGTTAGTCGGTGGTGTTAGCATCAGTCATTATGCAGATGTCCTGTTTCAACGTTGGGGAAACCTGCAGTCAGCTGAGGCTGAAGACGTCATTTAGATGAGCGATGAAACGTTTCTCCCTCTGAAAACGCGACGTCCAGATGAACAGCATCAACTTTTTGGAGCTCCCCGTTTGTTCCACGAAGACCATTCTGCGTTTGTTCGGGTCTGAAACGCTGTTTTCCTCCATTCAATGTCTGAAAAAATCCTGTATTTAAAAAATAAATAAATGCTGTAATCATTTAAAATGCTTTGAATTTCAGCATAAACTTAGGAAAAGTGTGTAATCTCCATCAGCAGCTCCTCCTTTACAGCAGCACGTAGCAGTTCCGAGCACCAAGCCGAATGAATGGCGCGGTTTCATTCAGCGTTTTAAATGTCGCTCTGTCCGGTTTCAGACGCTAACAATCTGACGTTAAACTAAATCTAAGTGACTAAATCCTCCCAACTTTAATCAACTTTCCCTTGTACAAAATAAACGAGACAAACTGAATTAAAAATAATGACGCTTATCTCCAAAATCATCCTCATTACAGAGATGATCACATCTTGGGCTGTGGCCTCACACATGTAACTCCACATGTTCACATAAAGAAAATACCTGTGATGATGCACTGAGACGTTCCTCGTGTCGGCCTCACCTGTAGACTGTCGGCTCTCATCACAGCATCAGCGACACTCAGAGATCTCTGTGCTACACATCCAATAATATAATTAATGTGAATGTTTTAATATTTTTAGTGCAAAATCTGATCTGGTCACAGCGCTAAAAAACACCAAAGTGTCCCAGCATGGAGTCAAATTCAAGGTCTGAATTATTGTTTCAGTCCTCTGCTCTTAGTAAATGTAATAAAAATGACAACATGGTTTTAAATCTTAGGGGAACCTTTTTCACCTTTTTGTCAGGTCACAGCATAAGAAATTAACTGATTTATCAAAAAGTATTTCTTGCATCGTCATCAATGATGACATGAAGCATTTGCTGGAGCCTGAAATACTGTAAGTAGAACTCCAGATTAGATTAACATCACATGATCATATTAAACAGAGACACGTCTAGAAAAACCTCAGGACAGTCTGGTGTTTAGTTTCTCACAGGAAGGATTTTGGTGGACTGATGACGGCTGCAGAGTTTCAGAGGATGGAAAGTAAATCTAGAATCAGGATCTGTGTCGGCTGCTCAGGACTCCAGCTTAGTGTGTTTGTCTGATCCTGCAGCTCACAGGAAGTTGCTCCACCTACAACAGCAGAGATAAACTGTGCAGTGATATCTCTGCAGGCAGGACGTAGATGTGCTAACGGGAGAAAATGAATTCTGTTGTTTCCCAGTCATTGTTAATGATGATTGGTTTTAAAAATCTTCCACTGAGACAAAAGCAGCCATAACTGTAGATCCTCTATATGTTGATCACGTCTCTGTGTCAGTATAAGACTTTAGTGCTTCTCTCTCTGGTTCACTGCAGTCTTTGTCTCTGTGTTTCTGTCAGGTGTTCACATTGTCCAGCAGATGTACGGCTGTGAATGGGATGATGAAACAGGTGAAGTGAGTGGATATCGCCAAGACGGCTATGATGGAGAGGACTTCATAAGCTTTGGCCTGAAGACAGAGACGTGGGTCGCTCCAAAACAACAGGCTGTCATCACAAAGACGAAGTGGGACAGAGACAGAGCCCTGATCACACAGACAAAGAACTACCTCACCCAGATTTGTCCTGAGTGGCTGAAGAAGTATGTGACCTATGGGAGGAGCTCTCTGATGAAAACAGGTAAAATCTATGACCAGAATTAGATTGTTAACCAAAAGTTATATGTCTCAGTTTATTACTTAATATGATATTAAATTAATATAATAACACTTTGTATGGCATTTTAATACATTCTTTAAATTTCATTTAATTGTATAACTACATCACATCAAAAAGAAATCAGTATGCTTCTATTAATAACAATAATAATAATAATCTTTTAAAGTTGCTCCTGGTCGCCACAGCAGATCTTCTTCTACTGTTTTAGCTCTGATATACTCATTTCTAATCCTTCTCTGTCTCCTGTATTTTTCTCAGTGCCACCATCCTCAGATATTAAATCACAGCAGGTCTCACTGCCATTTTGTAAACCTTCCTTTTCACTCTTGCTCTTCTCCATCCACTCCACCTTGTCTGCACTCTCTTCTTCACGTCTCGTCTGCACTATGCACCTCTCCAGCTCTAATAAAAGTAATAGTAATAATACAGAAAGAATGAACTGTTTGTCTTTACTCCACAGATCTCCCCTCAGTGTCTCTCCTCCAGAAGTCTTCCTCCTCCTCAGTCACCTGCCACGCTACAGGTTTCTATCCTAACAGAGTCGAGATGGTCTGGAAAAAAGATGGAGTGGAGTTTCATGAGGGCGTGAACAAAGGAGAGATTCTCACCAACAATGACGGGACCTTCCAGATGAGTGTTGACCTGGATGTCTCATCAGTCAAACCTGAAGACTGGCACAGATACAGATGTGTGTTTCAGCTCTCTGGTGTGAACGAGGACATCGTCACCAGACTGGACAAAGCAGTGATCAAGACCAATGAAGGTGAGTCTGGAATCAGGATCAGATGAGTGATAAACGTGGGAAACACACACTTAAATTACTGCAATAGCCCTGTGCTTCATGTTGGATGAGATAATCTGTTTGTTTAGGTTTTCTTTCTGTCAGCTTCTGTCAGAATAATTTTAAGGCCTAAATCAGTTTAGACCAAGTTGTGTTTTTCCACCACATTTTTTCCTTGTTGAACATTGAATATAAAACATGTTCATGTGTGGCCACTGATTATCTGACTAATGGACAGTTTTAGAAGATTTCATAAAAAAATGGGGGAAAATGTATATTTTGAAACATTGCTACACTCAAATTTATTGGCAATGTATTGAAATTAAATTTAATGTCCTAACTTTTATTGTTGGAATGAAAACAAACATTAGTGGGACAAACATGTAGTGACCATAAACGAAGCTGTTGTACATGATTGTTATCTGATTGGAAACTTTTTGTTCTCACCTTTTGTTTGTTCTGTGATCCACAGGAAGTTCCATCTCTGGACCAGATAATAAGCTGATCATCCCTGTCGTTGTTGCTGTGGTCGTTCTTGCTGCCATCGCTGTGATCGCGTTCATTCTTTACAAAAAGAGGAGAGGTGAGAAACAAAAACTTATTTACTTTTTTCTGCATCGTCTTTCTGTTTTTTTACACCTGAGCTACAGTTTGGATGTCAGGGAACAAAATAACCACCAACTCAGTTACTGGAACCAAACATTTCTTCTCTTTTCTTAACCATCAACTCTGACAAACAAACACAACCAAGCCACACCTTTACCTACATTAGAAAGGTGTTCCTTCTCCAGCTTCCTCCTCAGACACAATTGCTTTACTCACAAAAATTATTTAGCTGTTTTTTTTTTCTTAGTAGCCAGGTTTCTCTTTCAGAACAGCATTTCCAAAGTTATTTTCTTATTTAATTCCTTTATTTTATTTTATTATGGGTTTTGACAGTAAGCTCATTATAAAAACTGCCTGAGAGTATAAAATGATTCTGATTCAATAATATATAGACTCAAGATTCAAGAGCTTTATTGTCAGTACAGTAGTATACACAGTATACAGTGCATCGAAATGCTGTTTCACCCTAAGCCCCCCATGGTGCATTTATCAATATATAAAGAATATGTCTCCAAGAGATATAAAACTAGGAATTACAAATAAATAACATGCTAAGTTTCGGTAAAATTAAGGGATAAAAAGGTACTAATTACTAACTCTACAATTCTACACAATACTATAATGGTAAATATACAAAATTAACTTTACGATAAACAAAGACAGGACAGAGACAATACAAAGTGGAATGTGCTGTAGGTATTGAATACCAGATTCAAGTTATTGTCAGGATATTATTGACGAGACAAGACAAAGACATGTGCAAAATGCAAATGTGCAAATATAATATAATTTAGATGTGTGTTGACAAAACCTTGACAAAATCATTATCGGTGGATACAAACTACAATCAGGTAGAGGGTAACATAAAAAAAGACCTAGAACGGTGGTCAACAACACCTACAAATTTTTACTCTAGAATACAAATAATAAAGATGAACGTTCTCCCAAGATTGCTATACATGTTTCAATCACACCCACTTCCTATACCTCAAAGAAAATTTAAAATATGGGAATAGATGATCTCAAGGTTTATATGGGATGGGAAGAAGCCCAGAACAAGGCTAACAACATTGCAACTCCCGAAGTGTAAGGGAGGGATGGCTTTGCCTAATTTAAGGGAATACTTTTACGCAGCCCAAGTTAGACCTCTTGTTGGTTGGTGTAGACCAGAATATGAGGCACGGTGGAAGGAAATTGAGAAAGAAATGAGGGAAACAAAATTCAAATTTGTATCTCTGACAAACAATTAATGACCTCTTACAAATGTAGAATGAATCAAATTGTGAAATTTACATTAGACATATGGCACACAGTAATAGAAAAACATCAGTTAAAAGAACAATTATTTTTGCTGAGATGGTTTAGACATGATAAAAAATTTAAGCCGGGACAATTGAACCAAACATTCAAACGGTGGGAGTTAAAAGGGATTACAGCAGTGTGTACTCTAATGAAAAGTGGAACACTAATGAGCTTCCAACAATTAAAAAATAAATACAAATTGGAAAATAGAGATTTTTTTAGATATCTGCAAGTTAGGGATTATTGCATAAAGCAAATAAAGTCTGACTGGCTTGAAAAATCATTGGGTGTTATTGGAATAGTAAAAAATTGCTATGAACATAAACAATTTAAAGCTATTTCCACTTTCTATAGATCATTAGAAGAAGATAGACAGGACACAACCTTTTACCTTAAAAAGAAATGGGAAGCTGAACTGGCCATAACTATAACAGAGAAGGAATGGGTCAGTATGTGTGAAATACAACATAGTACAACGAATTCGCCGTTGTGGAGGGAATTTTGCTGGAAAAACTTGACACGTTTTTTCATGACACCCAAAATTAAAAGCAAACAGACCTCAAGTCCACAGAAATGTTGGAGACAGTGTGGAGAAACAGATGCAGATCATTCACATGTATTCTGGAAGTGCATAAAAATTGAAAAGTATTGGGAAGACCTTAAAATGACCATGGATAATATTCTGGGTTATGCACTTCCAAACACCTGCCAAGTGATGTATCTTGGAAACCTAAAAGAACGGATACAAAAGGAGGACTTATATCTAGTAAAAATAATTCTAGCCGCAACCAAAAAAGCAATCACAAAGAAGTGGTTACACCCAGACCCTCCCACTCAGTGAGATTGGATTAGTATTGTAGAGGGTATCTCAGAGATGAAAAAAATAACATTCAATATTAGACTGATGGGAGGTAAATATGATAGACAATGGAGGAAGTGGAAGGCATTCCAAAGTGGCACCAAAAACACAACATAACAAGAAATTTTCATGTGACAGATGGAAACAGAAATGTAAACTCCAGACTGTTTGTATGTTTGTTTGTTTGTAATTTTCTTTACTGTATGTTTACTGTATGTTTATGTTAACTTAAACTAATAAAAATTAAAGTTAAAAAAAAAAAAAAAAGAAGAAGAAGACAGACTGGGGCCTGTCAGTTAGGAAGTCCAAGATCCAATTGCAGAGGGAGGTGTTTATTCCTAGTAGGTCCAACTTTACCAGCTTCTGTGGAATGACTGTGTTGAATGCTGAGCTGAAGTCAATAAACAGCATTCTGACATAGGTGTCCTTTTTGTTGAGATGGGAGAGAGAAAGGTGAAGAGCAGATGAGATGGCATCATCTGTGGAGCGGTTTGGGTGGTAAGCAAACTGTAGCGGGTCCAGATTCTGTGGAAGCTGAGTTTTCATGTGCCTCAATACCAGCCTCTCAAAGCACTTAGTGATGATGGGCATAAGTGCCACTGGCCGGCAGTCATTGAGGCAGGACACAGTGGACTTCTTTGGCACTGGGATGATTTGAGGTTTTGAGGCATGCAGGTACCACAGCTGAGCTCAGTGATGTGTTTAGGATGTCTGTGAAGATGCCTGCGAGCTGGTCAGCACACTCCCGAAGCACCCGGCCAGGTATGTAGTCCGGTCCTGTAGCCTTTCGCGGGTTTACTCTGCGAAGTGTCATCCTGACATCTGCTGTGGACAGAGTACTTGGTCGTTGGGGGAGGGGGGCATCTTCCTTGCTGGCTCTTTGTTCTCTGCCTCAAAACGTGCAAAGAAGCCATACAGTTGGTCAGGCAGGGAGGGATCACTGCTGCATGCCGGAGGTGTTGGCTTGTAGCCCGTGATTGTTTGGATGCCCTGCCACATGCGCCGAGTGTCTTTTGTACTTGTGAAATGTGTGTTGATCTTATCTGCATACTGCCGCTTCGACTCTTTGATGGCCCGTGATAGGTCTGCTCTGGCTGTAGTCTAAGCTTCTCTATTTCTGGACTTAAAGGCAGAGTCTCTGATTTTCATCAGGTTGCGTAGCTTTGCAGATATGTACAGGGGAGAAAAACACATTAATAAGTTTTTAACTTTACAAATTAAGTTAATCCAGATTGCAAAATGAAAATATCAAATTATGTTTCATGCCTTGTATAATACATGAAAAAAATTGTGTTAACATTTATAACAAATTACTAACATGATGTATTTTTTCCTTTTTATTTCAGACAAACGTCCCCCATCTCGTAAGTTAAACTTTGTCTCTTTTCTCTAATCTCTTGTCCACACTAAATTAAAAAGGGTTTCTGTACTTTAATCTAAACAGTCTTTCAGGGCTGTTTCCTGTTGTGTTCGATTGTTGTAACAGTGACAGATGAGAGCAGGATGTGGACTAACATTGTGTTTCTGACCTACAGCTGCAGAGAACCCTGAAGTCCAGGAGCAAATGCTTCCTCAAGCCTAAACCACAAACAGCTCTGCACACAGTGAGTTACTTCATATTTGTGTCTCATGTTTTATCTTTCTTTTTAAACTAATGTAAAATAGTGGCTGTAGTAAAATCTCCTGTTTAAATATATCCAAAAAAAGTGCTTTAGTATAACTTTAAATCATATTAAAAGAAAAATGCTTTCAAAATAACGTTTCATGAAATGATTTAACTAAATTAAAACAAATGTGTTAATTCCCTTCAAAAACATATGAAGTAAATACCCGACTGAATCAGGAGTATTTTAGATCTTAATGAAACTGTAAAAAGGTTATTTGTGGATTTGATTAATCCTAACATTTATTGTGTTTCTTTTTATCTCTGTAGGTTTATGGATAAACCTAAAGAGGAGCTGAAAGAAGATGTGGTTCAGCTCATTCTTCTCCATAAACTAGAATTCATTGAATTGATTGTTCACATCATAAAATCTGTTTTTAAAAAAAGATCTAAAATCTAAAATATAGTTGCAGATGCTGGTTAATCAAGAAGTTTGAAAATGAGTTGGCAAATGTTTAACATAAACATCATAATGGTGAAACTAAATTATTCTGAATTTGTTGTTTTCAGTTTAAAAAAAGTCTTTCTTTGAAAGATCTAACAAAGATGTGACCGCCTGGAGAGACATAAAACACATTAAAAAAATATGAAACAATGGAATCATCACAGCAGTTGTAGTACAATCATAATTAAGCCTTTGTATGTTCATCTTAACTCAAAAATCCAATAGTTTAGTGTTTCTGGGGTTTTCTTGTAAATTGTTGCATCACTCATGAATGCTGAGATTCCCTCACTCTCAGTGATAAACGAATCATAATATATTTCTAAATTTTGTACAGGTTTACTTGTGTATTTCGTAAAATTTGATTTAAAAGACAATCTTGTGTTGAATTCCAGGAGACCTTAAAAGATTTTTCTTTGTCTGAATTTTTTTCTTAATTAATGAAGATTATGTTTATTCTCTGTTGTTTGATTTAAGATATGTTTTGAGTTTTTTGATTTTAGAGTTTAGTTCAAGTTGAGATTCTGGAGGGTTGTGTGGGTTATGTTTTTAACACATTAGTGGGTGTGTTTCTGCTTATAGTTCAGGATTTTTCAAGGTTTTCCTCATTTGTCTGTAAACTTTAAAAAATTAATTAGTAGAATATGTATCAGTAAAACGGCATTGCTATTTCTCTCCTTTTCGTACTTTGGTTGTCAATAAAGTCCCAAACAATCCAAATTTCTGTGACTTTTTGTCATAAAATGCACACTTCAGTTTCATGAATACTGCCTAAATATTATTGGACTAGATACAATATAACTTGTGATAGTAGCTCAGTAAGCTTAGGTGTCATAGTGACAGCTCAGGTTCATTAAGTATCCTGTGACAGAGGACCCAACGCACACAGTGTTGCAAGATGGTTCAATGTTTAGTTTTTTTTGTCTCCACTCTTGGCTGTGCAGCTTTGCAGCTGATGTTTCTAGCACAGTATGCAGCACACACCCAGCAGGACCTGGGTTACTAGAAAGGAGAAGCATGAGTAGACTATGGGGATCAGCGATGTGGGTCACCCCTCCCCTGCAGCTGAGCCATAAAACACACTTCACCACATACTCCCAGCGCCGGACCGCAGCAATCGGAGCTAGCCTACTCCTACTAGTCTGTAGAATGAAAGGGAGGAAACAGTTAGGTGTGTAGAGGGGCTTTACACACACTACACAGGGCTGCCTTCAACTGCATGAACGCCGCCTGGCAGTGCTCCGTCCACCTGACCAGATCTGGGGCACCCTTTCGGGTGAGATCAGTTAAGGGGTTAGTCAGCTCTCCAAAGCCTGGCACAAACTGGGGGTATTAACCAGCCAACCCCAAGAACTGACTTAGGGTTAAAAAAAAAAAAAAAAAAAAAAGTACTCGTACTCATGCCCCGACATCATGCCAGCGCATATTGGGAGTGGCATAGGCACCGATCGGTTTTCTATCGCCCATCTGCTGGGAGTAAGGGCGCCCTCCGTTTGCGGGGTGCGCCTGCTGCTTGCGGCACAAGGAGGAGAGGGCGGGGCGGTGGGGGATTCTCTGGCTGGCTGGAGCAACATCTAATAACCAACTTGCAAAATAAAACAAAATAAAAACAAACCAACAACACGAAAACAGCAGACATCATGATACAGACTTATAATTTGCACTGATGTTTTTTCGAAATTCTATAGGCGAAAAGTGAGCGTGAGAGCCCTCGGTGCGCCTGCTCGCTGCTGAAGTCAAAGTAAACTTTATTGTCATCTCCGCTACATACAGTCCAGTATATAGAGAGACGAGACGACGAGGCTCCAGTTACAGCAGTGCAAGTAAACAAACAATAAATATAAGAAGAGTAAGAAAATAAATATACACTTTAGGACTCGGGGTAAAGGGATCAGAGGGAGTGTTCGCCCAGGGCGCCAAACAGGCTAGGACCGCCACTGCCTGGGGCACCTCCTGCCCTGCAAACAGCAGAGGGTCTAACCAGCAATCCCAATTGCATTCATCCTCGTAAATAAATCATGGACTTTAAAGTCTTATTCAGCCGCTCCACCAACCTGTCAGTCTGAAGGTGGTAGTGTCCCTGGGTCAACGACTTGGGATTTTGGTTCTTTGATTCTTGTTCATTCATTTTTGTTTTCTCTGTGTGACTTGTTTCCTAGTTGAGTTATATTATTCCTATTGTAGGTTTTCTGGTTTGTTATTAGGTCCCTTTTCATTGTCATGGTCCTGAGTCTGAGGACTCTGTGTTTTGTGTTTCTTTATATTCTTCTATATTCTTGTTTATTCTGCTTTGTCTTTTGTTTAGGTGTGCTATGTGTTAGTGTTTTTGCTTCATGCCTGCCTGTGTTCCCTCTGTATGTCCTTGGTGTCACTGTTTCTGTTCATGAGTCTGCCTGCCAAGTTCAGTGTCCTGTCTGGGTCTCTGTGTCTGTTAGTTTCCTGTTTTATTCTGAAAGTTCATGTCTCATGTCAGTGTGTTCAGTTTTACCTCTCCCCTGTCTCGTTAGCCTAATTTCTCCCAGCTGTATCTCCCTCCTGTTGCCCATTCCCTGATTACTCCCCTGTGTATTTAAGCCCTGTGTTTTCCTGTGCTCTCTGTCGCGTCGTCTGTTTAATTCCATTTCAATCTGCATTATTCTATGTTACCTGGTATTCATTCTGTGTCTCTCTGCCATCTCTCTTTGTGCATTTTGCTCCTCCTCCCGTGAGTATCTGGTTTAAGTTTTGTTCTTTAGTTTTCCCAGTTTAGGTTTGTTTACTCCCCGCTCTGCTCTTCCTGTTTTTTGTCACCTTATCACCGCTGTAAATAAACACTCACTCGCACCCCAGCCAGTACCTGCGTTTTGGATCCTTTTTTTCAATACTCCACACGACTGCTCCCCAGCCGTGACATTCATACCCTACTCTTGTCTCAGTGTCCTGTTTGTCTGTCTTCTGGATTAGACAGGTTTATAATAGAATTTTTACAGAAACTTTGCTAAAGAGCACTTCCCTTTACTCCTACAAATGTTTGGTGAGGCTCTGGACAAGGACAGCAGCTTTCAGAAGCTTTTATCTCCCTCTCATTTAAGTCTTTGTTTTTCTTTAAGGGAAAAACAAAGACCCACTTAAATATAATAGTTACAGACCAAGAAAACTGATTAACTGTAACTGCAAAATTGTACACCCTAAAAAAGTTGGCTTTATCCAGACTCATAGCTCTGCCAATAACATTAATTCAATTCAATTCAATTTTATTTATACAGCGCCAAATCACAACAACAGGGCGCTTTATATTGTACAGTAGATCGTACAATAATAGATACAGAGAAAAACCCAACAATCATATGACCACCTATGAGCAAGCACTTTGGTGACAGTGGGAAGGAAAAACTCACTTTTAACAGGAAGAAACCTCCGGCAGAACCAGGCTCAGGGAGGGGCGGCCATCTGCTGCGACCGGTTGGGGTGAAAGAAGGAAAACAGGATAAAGACATTAGACACCTAATTGATATTTTGAGGGCAGCCCAAAATAAATCCCCCCAGGTGACTTTTCTCCAGCTATAGCCCTCTCCCATGATGTAGAGAAAGCATTTGACACGGTAGAGTGACGCTTTCTATTCTGTGTATTGTAATCATCCAAACAAGGTGGTCAAACTTCTCTATAACAACCCAAGAGCATTAATATTACTGAACTGTATTATATCATATACGGTAGTTATATAGTTCGATGGTCCACTTTTTTCTTTCTCTTTGGGGCAAAGATAACATTATTAAAACAAACTGTGCTCCAAAATTCAACTACTTACAAGCTCTCCCACTGAAGAAGTACTTCATCAATCTGATAAGCAGCACAACCAATTCAAAAGGAATAATAAACATCCCAGAATAAAGCTTAAAATGTTAGAGCAACCAATACACCCAACTCTACACCCAAGTAGAGTTGGGTGTATTGGGGGTCCCAAACTTACTGTTATAATCATTACACTTTTAGTCTGAGGCATATAACTGAAGAAAAAAATACTGAAATTTATTTTTGGGTACATTCTGGTGCTCATACTAACATATTTAAGTTTTTGAATCTAGAACCTTCACTGCCGTTTATACTTTTTCTTAAAGGACCCGAGTACTTTGTCCCACACTGAAAAAACTTGATAATAAAATTATTTTAACATTAACAGGTCTCTAGAGTGCAACCAGTTTGGTCGCAAATGCAGCCTAATTTCTCAATGGTGTGACTAAAAAAAATCCTAGACAGCACCGATGCGACCAGCCCTTTGAGTAAAAAAAAAAAAAAAAAAAAAAACGCAACTCTTAAAGTCTCTGTGTGGTCAACAACAGACACACCATTTTGCCCATATCGTGGTCTAAACCAATCAGAGATAGTCAAGGGCAGAACCTCTCAGATGCCCATGTCCAAGGTAAGATGTTCAGATATTGAGATGTTCAGTTCGAAGCCTTTGAGGCTCTTTTTATTTTGACTTTCTTTTTATTTTATATATCTTAAATTATTTTAAGTTTAAATATCAGCTCAGTGAAGCACTTTAAGGACAATAACTTTTTCAGTACCATATTATTCGGACTACAAGGCGCACCTAAAATCCTTTCATTTCCTCAAAAGTGCGCCTTATGTATGAATTCTGGTTGTGCTTACTGACGGCAAACTGATTTTATGTGGTACACGCGCTCAAAAATCTGTCAAAATGTTTTAGTATGTTTTAGTGGTAAGCCATGAAGCTGCGCCGCTTGATGGATTGTTGGATCATTACGGCTACTGTAGTCAGGAGTATCGCAGAGTAATACGTTCTGTTCTTCAACATAATATTACCATATTGTGTGTGTATAAGGACCCCAAAATGGCACCTGTTAAAAGACATGCTTACGAAGCGGATTTCAAACTCTCAGTCACGCATTAGAACATGGAAATAGAGCAGCTGCCAGAGAATTCCACATTAATGGATCAATGGTACAGAAGTGGAGGAAACAAGAAGAATTTGAGTAAAGTTTGACTTATCTGACTGTTTTGTTTCGCTTAATGCACCTTATAATCGGATGCGCCTAATGATCTAAAAAATATGGTAGCTTCCGTTTCTTGTAGAACTGTGCTCCAAATAAAGAACTTTGTGTTGACAAGCTTGTTAGTTAATCATTTACAAATCAATATTGTCTGTATGGACAGCAATTTTTTTTAAAAAGTGAACATGTAAAGCTGCGGTGTTAAGCGATGAGGTTGAAAAATTTGGGTGCACCTAACCTTTGTGCTAGTGCAAAGATGGATTTAGGAGAGATAGTTATTTTAAACTTTTCTACCAGTCCTTCGCAAAGAGAGAACATTTTCTCCTGCTCGCTCCATATCTCAGCTGGTGCTGGCTCTTCTTTCTCCTCCTCGTCCTCATGCAGTGCTGAATTTCTCCTGGTGTAAAAAAAAAAAAAAAAAAAAAAAAAAAACCTCAAACAAAAAGTGCCTAAATAAGTTTCAGGAAGTTTCTCTGTGCATACTTACTGTTTACCACTCCACCAGAGTAGGCGTCTCTGTGTGTAGCGTGAGCGATGCCCCGACGGCCGAGCTCATACGCCTCCTCTACTGTCATGTCTTCCCTGTAGCCGCTGTCCACCACACCATAGGCGTAGCTGTTCCCACAGCCGGTGGAAAACATGCGGCCAGACAGACGCGTCCCATTATCGTCCACATAGTACAGACCAGGACCCTGCAGAACAGACAGTCTGTTATGTAACCTGAATTTTATTATTTTAAAGGCTAAAGTGGACATAGTGCATTTTCTTAAAATTATTCTCACATCATCTGTTCTCATTAATTACCATCCCGCACTGTAACATTACTACCTATTGATTTTAGCTAATTTAATTATCTGATATATGCAGGACTGTATATGCTGTTATCTTCTAATGTCTTTAAGATTACACTGATGATCAAAAGATTTTGAAGCCTATTAGATGGTTTCAGAGTCACACAACATTTTCATATTATTTCCTATTATACATTATTTTATCAATATGTCATGTTTGTTGTGATATTATGTATGTTTCTTTAAACTGCACAGACACTTGTGTGATCTCCAATCTTAACAATGTTTATATCAATATTTGTTGATAGCAGAAGTTTAGGTTAAGAAAGTAAAACATAAAGGATAATACAACACTTTTTTTAACATAATCTACACTGAGAATAACAGCTTGTGGGAGAAAATATTTTAAGTAACCCTTAAATTCCTATTCCATTTCCATTTTCACTTATCACTTATCCGGGCTCTGGTCCCAAGGACGGCAGTTAGAGGAGAGAAGTCCAAACTCCCTTCACCCCAGCCACCTCTTCCAGCTCATCCAGGGGGACACGGAGTCATTATCAAACTAGCAGAGAGATGTAATCCCTGACGAGTGTACTGGGTCTACCCCGAGCCCTCCTCCCAGCAGGACACGTCCAGAACACCTCACCTAGGCGTCCTAGTCTGATTTCTGAAACATGTCTGACTCCTTTTAATGTGGAGGAGCAGCAGCTCTACTCTTAAAAGGAGTCACTGAATTTAAGGATGTGGTCATTCAACCTCCCATGGATTCTAATCAAAACCACAATGCTATTAACAATATTTTTACAACAAAGTAGTGTACAATAGGCTTAGGTTGAACTAATGAAATAAGACAATCATTTTTCAGTTGTGAACAGTAAAATCACACAAACACACCCTCAGCTTACCTCTTTGTCCCATCCACAGATCATGCTCCCCATGGAGAGGCCCATTCCTCTGTAGCCCAGCATCATGTTAGATAACAGCTTAGAGGCAGCAGCCACAGAGATACGGTGGTTGTTCCTCAGCCTGTAAAGTCTGGGTGAAATTACAATAAATGATTGATTTATGAACAAATCATTTCACAAATTGTTCAACTATGTGGTCAGTCCAGATTGTCCTGAATGTATAATCTGTCAAAAAAAAAAAATCCTCTGTATAGCCCCCCTGATTTTAAGAAGTTCACAGGTGTGGAGCATATATTTTGTTTGTTGTAATGAGATGAAAATAGAAAAAAAAATGTGTTTTTATTTTAAAAAACAAGTTATGTGAAAACCATGTCAGTTTAATAAATCAGCATTTATTCAGTTTCAGTAGGTTATGCGTTTCGCAACGTCTTTACTTGAATTCCACACAGGAGCCTTTTGTTGTGAATTCTTAATTAAGCTCTTAACTCCACTCAAACAAAATCAATCAGTTTTCTTATATTCGTTTCACTTTAAAGTTTCTTCTTTCTTTGTATCAAGTCATAAAACACTAAAAGAGAAACTAGATAAAATACTTTAGTGTGTTTCTTTTTTTTTTTTTTTTTTTTTTTTAACCTGTCCCGTTTGGTTCTTTTGCCATCAGAATTATTGTCTAAAGGCGAAGAAAGATGCCCAACGGATTTACTTTACCAAATGGACCATCCCAGCCTTGCCGTAATGGTCCATCTGATTCACCTTTTATTGTTTATTTTATTTTCACTTGCTGAATACGGGACAGACTTAACTGGGGGAAAGAAAGGGGAGAAAGAAAGAGGGAAAGAAAAACAGCGGAGAAAAGGGACGGGAAAAAAGGGCAAAAAACATAAACCAACAGAATAAGCAGACAAAAAATACATATATCGATCACCTGGATCACCTGTTGAGAAAGAAAAAAGAAAACAAGCAGAAGAAAACGAGAGTAATAGAATAAACAACATCACAATGATATATGGGAATATGACGGTAAATATTAAATGTTAAACATTATTGTGCAGCACGTAAAATCGACAGCGCACAGTGTGCTTTGAGGTAAGAGCCAAAAAGGGTGTAGTTTGTGTGTGAGATCACCCGTGTGTACACCTGTGAGCATGGACGCGCTTGTTTATTTTTTAAAAGGTTTAGTGTGTTTCTTATCATGCGGTCAGGCTACAATACACCATCAAAGCTGAGAAAAATCATGAAATAATTGGAGATAATATGTAGGACAGACCTGCACTCTTTGGCTAGAAGTCTTTCCCAGTACTGACAGTCTGCAGCGCTGCCTGACATGGTGCCCAGCAGGTACGGGTTGATCTCCATCACTTTGTTCACATCGTTGGATGCTGCAAAGACATGAATAAAATATATTTTACAGTATTATTCCTAAAGTCTTGAGCCACCTCATTAATGATAGTGTGTGTTTTTCTATACAGGTATGCTTTTACTGCGTTGGCAGTGTGTTTGAGATCATTGTCATACTGAACAATTAAGACTTCAGTAAACAGTAGATGGATCAACTGAAGAACCAGGCGCATCTCTTATGTTGCTGGATTTTTTTCCCTGTTTTTTAAGGACACAGTTTTCAAATTCTGTTCATTTGCTTTAGAAAGTTTTTTTTAAGCCCAACATTTCTTCTTTTGTCCTCCACTTGTTCAGATTTTTTAGGACCCACTGCACACCATGCTGAGATAGGATCTAATGAGCCAATTTTAACAGCTAGTAGTACAAAACACAGTGAAAATGTGTATTTGATGCCCTCTCTTAAAGAAAAAAATGAGAGGTTGGTGCTCAGTGAGTATATTCCTTCAGAAAAATATATAAATATACAAGAATATATCTTTTTTTAAAATTGCATTTTGGGGTCGTTACAGTGAGATAAATAAAACTCACAGGTCAAAGGAGTTTGCAAAGAAAAGCGTCTGGACTTCTTTAAGTTGCTTGAAGACGTTTCACCTCTCATCCGAGAAGCTTCTTCAGTTCTAAGGTCAAATGGCCGAGAGTCCCAGATTTAAACCCAGTGGGAGTATCCCCCAAGGAGGGACAAAGGACCCCCTGGTGATCCTCTAATCTAGTCCTTTGTCCCTCTTTTAGAGCATCCAGGCTTCAACTTTGGGCATAAAAAATGACGTGGCCGGGCACGATAACACTTTGACAGAACTACAGGACTACTCTGACACCATCGCCACTCTCGAGGGCTGCACAAACCACAGAGTTAATTAACGGACAGTTTGTCTTGAGGATGTTTAGCACTGATTTGTACAGATGATACATGTTGGTATAGCAAAGCACCTGGCTGTTTCCATTTTGCTGGAGGGGTGAATTCATTGCTAAAAGGGGTTAATCTGTCATGGTCTTGGGTCATTTGACCCAGTGTTTTGAGTTTTCTTGTGTCTTTTGTCATTTTGTAGTATTTGTTTCAGGTCCACTGTGTTTATTCTATAATACCTGGTTTGTCCTGTTCAGTATTGTTTATTAGACTTCCCCTTGTGACATTCCCCTCTGTGTCTCCCTCTGTGTCTGTGTTTATACAGTGGTGTGAATCTTTGTGCCTTGTTTCCCCTCCTTGTGCTTTATTCCATCATATTTATCTATGTTCCCCAGCTCATCTCGTCCTCTCTCTCCCTCCAGTCTGCATCTCTGTGTGCTTCCTGTTTAACTCTGACAGTGCCCCGTTGTGTTTGCTCGGGACACTGAGAGGGGGTCCCACTAAAAATATTGGGGTGGCACACGAAAAACAGAATTTCCAGTTTTATTGTATTATTTTATTAATATAGGTTACTTAAAATATATGGCAAAAAAGAGAGAGAAAGAAACAATTATATGCCTGGTTTATAATATGCCAGCATCCCCCACAAGGCATATGAAGCCATTGCACACCAGCACTGCATTTATATTATAGTTCAATCAAGATATAGTTATTATTGATTTATTTAGTTATAATTATTATTATTTAATCATATTAGCACAATGGGGGTGACAAAGTATTCCACATACTAGAAATGCTGCTCAGCATTTCATAAATTACATTTTCAACAAATGTTGGAATAAAAACACAGTTACAATGAGAACGTGTCTGTCTGCAAATATTAACTAAACATTTCTATGTGCTACAGAATAGACATAATGGTAAATGTGCTGAGGTGAAACTAAACTTTAAATAATATTACTACTACAGTCTGTTGACTACCAATGTTAGAGTGAATTGTTAAATGTTGTCATTTTTATCTCTACTGTTTAACTCTGATGAAAGGAAGTCCACTGCCCGCCTCCCCAGATTCTCGAGGTTCTGGGTGGGGGGCTGTAGTCTTTTATTACAGACACATCCTTGTGAAGGTCTTTTTGATGTAAGCTTCCTGCCCAGCAGGAGGTCACACACACACACACACACACACACTCCTACTTACATTACAAATTTTGGGTTTTCTTGAGTTATGTATGTTAGGTGTAGGCTGTGTGCAGACAGGAAGAGGACCCAAAGTGCAGACTATGGAGACAGACGTGAACTCAAAACAGCTTTAATGCTGAACCCAAAAGTGTAACAAAACTAAGAATACAAAATACACTTACGTAGACAAAACACACAGCAAGTTAAGGGTAGAACGCGACAGAGAGCACAGGAAAACACGGGGCTTAAATACGCAGAGGGAGTAATCAGGGAATGGGCAACAGGAGGGAAACACAGCTGGGGCAAATCAGGACTAACGAGACAAAGAAGCGTAAACTGAACACACTGAGAAAAGACAAAGACCTTCAAAGTAAAACAGGAAACACAACACAGACTGAACTTACAGACACAGACACTAACTGGATGTGGGGATACAGCAAACTAAGGATACACAGAGATGCGAACTAGACAAGGGGATACAGCTGACAGGGGAGACAGAGCAACTAGAGACGACAGACAAAAACCATAAGACAGAACTCAAAGAAACCAAAGACTAGAAATTATAAATAATATAACAAACTCAAAAACCCTGGGTCAACGACCCAGGCCTCCTAACAGTACCCCCGGCTTCCAGACAGCCCAAACCAGAACCACCAAAAACGAAAAACAACCCAACCAGGGCGGGCGGTGGGGGAAACAGGACGGAGGGCTCGAAACAAACCAAACACAACCCCAAAACCAAAACGGAAAACACTGGAGCCCAGAAAACAACCAAACAAAACCAGGCACACGACAGTTCCAAAAAAAAAAAAAAAAAAACAAAGTTCAGGGGGCCGGCCCGGAGGTTGATGGCACCAAAGTCCAAACCTGGGTAGTTCAGGAGGCCGGCCGTGCGAAAAGCAACGGCGGCGAGGCAAGCGAAGAAGGTCCGGAGGCCGGCCACGCAGAGGGCAGCAGCAGCGACCCAGGCGAAGGAGGTCAGGAGGCCGACGGCCCAAGAGCCCAGAAAACAGTTCAGGGGGCCGGCCGAGCGGGAGGCACCGGCGACGACGCCCAATCATCGGCCCGGAAAGCGGCCGAACAGGACGTGCAGGACGAGCAGGCCGGACAGGACGTGCAGGACGAGCAGGCCGGACAGGACGTGCAGGACGAGCAGGCGGAGCTGAAGCCGAAGCCGGATCAGGTGACGGCGAAGCAGAAGCAGAAGCCGGACCAGGCGACGGCGAAGCAGAAGCCAGAGCCGGACCAGGCGACGGCGAAGCAGAAGCCAGAGCCGGACCAGGCGACGGCGAAGCAGAAGCCAGAGCCGGACCAGGCGACGGCGAAGCAGAAGCCAGAGCCGGACCAGGCGACGGCGAAGCAGAAGCCAGAGCCGGACCAGGCGACGGCGAAGCAGAAGCCAGAGCCGGACCAGGCGACGGCGAAGCCGGAGCTGAAGCTGGACCAGAGGAGGTAGGCGAAGCAGAGGGTGGCACTGCAGGCGACGGCGCGGGAGCCGCAGGTGGTGGTGACGAAGGCTGGACGGGCCCCTCGGACCCTCCAGCGGAGGTAGGTTGCTGTGGCTGGACGGGCCCCTCGGACCCTCCAGCAGAGGCAAACACAGACTGGTGCGGTTCTCCAGAACCCCCAGCGGGAACAGAAGGCTGGACGGGCCCCTCGGACCCTCCAGCAGAGGCAAACACAGACTGGTGCGGTTCTCCAGAACCCCCAGCGGGAACAGAAGGCTGGACGGGCCCCTCGGACCCTCCAGCGGAGGCAGAAGGCTGGCGCGGTTCTCCAGAACCCCCAGCGGGAACAGACGGCTGGACGGGCCCCTCAGACCCTCCAGCGGAGGCGGAAGGCTGGCGCGGTTCTCCAGAACCCCCAGCGGAGACAGGAGGCTGAACGGGCCCCTCGGACCCTCCAGCGGAGACAGGAGGCTGAACGGGCCCCTCGGACCCTCCAGCGGAGACAGGAGGCTGAACGGGCCCCTCGGACCCTCCAGCGGAGACAGGAGGCTGAACGGGCCCCCGGACCCTCCAGCGGAGACGGGTTGCCCAACGGGGGCCCTCGGACCCTCCAGCGGGAGACGGGTTGCTGAACGGGCCCCTCGGACCCTCCAGCGGAGACGGGTTGCAGAACAGGCGACGGAGGAGAGGAGTGGCGGTGGCGAGGCGCCGTTTCCTCCGGGATGAGGGAACAGGAACTGGTGGAGACATGGAGACCACCTCCTCATCCTCCGACCACATAGCTGCCAGGAAAAAGGCAGGCGAACGAGGTCCCGGCTGGTGTGGCGAGGGAGAGGAAGTCCATGGCAGTGTTGAGGCAGGTGGGCTGTGTATGTGGTACTGGGACAGCGAAGAGGAAGAGTTAGTGAGAGAGAGGGCAAGCTCACTAGCCTTGACTTGCTCTCTCCAGGCAGTAATGGTGCGATTCAACTTAGTGTCTTTGGCAAACTGACAAAGCTGAGGGTTATGCCGAATGATGGCATCCACTGCACTTAACCCGACTGCCATAGTCCGTAAATCCTGTGACTGGGCAATGCGGTCAAGCAGGCTCACCATTCGCTCCATCTCAGCGTTGTCCTCTGAGGAAAAAAGAGTCTGCGGGGTCCATTTTCTGGTCGCGTTCTTCTGTTAGGTGTAGGCTGTGTGCAGACAGGAAGAGGACCCAAAGTGCAGACTATGGAGACAGACGTGAACTCAAAACAGCTTTAATGCTGAACCCAAAAGTGTAACAAAACTAAGAATACAAAATACACTTACATAGACAAAACACACAGCAAGTTAAGGGTAGAACGCGACAGAGAGCACAGGAAAACACGGGGCTTAAATACGCAGAGGGAGTAATCAGGGAATGGGCAACAGGAGGGAAACACAGCTGGGGCAAATCAGGACTAACGAGACAAAGAAGCGTAAACTGAACACACTGAGAAAAGACAAAGACCTTCAAAGTAAAACAGGAAACACAACACAGACTGAACTTACAGACACAGACACTGACTGGATGTGGGGATACAGCAAACTAAGGATACACAGAGATGCGAACTAGACAAGGGGATACAGCTGACAGGGGAGACAGCAACTAGAGACGACAGACAAAAACCATAAGACAGAACTCAAAGAAACCAAAGACTAGAAATTATAAATAATATAACAAACTCAAAAACCCTGGGTCAACGACCCAGGCCTCCTAACAATGTATGCCAAAATCATCAATATTAAAACAATGAAAGGCTTGAACTACTTCAGTTGTGTGTAATGAATCTAAAATATATGAAAGTCTAATGTTTATCAGTACATTACAGGAAATAATGAACTTTATCACAATATGCTAATTTTTTGAGAAGGACCTGTATTTATGAAAACTGGTTCAGCCACTGAAGGGCAAAACTGGCGGTTTCATAGCAAAAATTATTTTTAACATTAACTAAATTGAAAAGCTTAAGTCATGTTAAACCTAAATAATTATTATTTTAAAAATGAGTCAGCAAAATATTCCTGACTTGTCTGGAGACAGCAGAAACCAGTTAACAAATAAATTAATAATTCTTTCTAAATAAAAACACGGAGTCTTTTCAAAAACATTATTTTAACAAAAGAAAATTTGAGTTTAAATATTTATCACAGAAATTTGAAGGCAGTTTCTCCAACTCCAGAGTCCAAAACCCAGATGAAGCCTGAAAGAAGTATAATGGCTGCTCTTGCTCTGACTTTTCCCTCCTTTTGGGGTTATTTTTCCCACAATGCACTGCAGTAGTTGAGAAATACAGAAAAATACCTGTAAATGATTAATACAGAAAATTCCTTCACATTTATACAGTAGCTTGTACTGTATTTTTATGGATCTTTTCTACAATGCTTGGCTAAGGCGTTATTCTTCAGGACCCTCAGGAGTGCAGTCGCTGCTGTGCCTTCTTGATCATGGCTGTGGTGTTTGTTTTCCAGGATAGGTCACCACTCAGGTACAGGCCCAGGAACTTGAAGTCAGAGACCCTCTCCACACAGTCCCCATTAACGTGTAAAGGCTGAGGATCAGATTTGTTCCTTCTGAACTCAACAGTTATTTCTTTGGTTTTTGTAGTGTTGAGATCCAGGTTGTTTTGGCTGCACAATGGTGACAGTTTTTCCACTTTGTCCCTGTCATCTCCTCCCGTGATGAGCCCGATCACAGTTGTGTCGTCCACAGACTTCACAATGGCGTTGGATGGGTGGGTGGAGGTGCAGTCATGAGTGCATAGTGTACAGCAGGGGACTCACCACACATCCCTGAGGGGAGCTGGTGTTGAGGCTGTGCTGAGGACAGGTGGGGCCCCACTTTGGCTCTCTATCGGCAGTCTCTGTCAAGCTTAGCCCGTGTGATGCCGGTTTTTTAAGGTTTTCCCTAGCTGCACTGTACAGTTCTACGTCTAGAGACCTATAGGCAGCGTTTCTTTCCTTCAGCAGGGTCTTGACCTCTCTTGTCATCCAGGGTTTGGCATACATATGTTTTTTAATAGTGACAGTGTCTGTGCAATGCTTCAAGTAGGAGAATACAGATGTAGTGTACTCCTCCAGGTACTGAGATTCAAATATGCTCCAGTCTGTTAGCTTAAAACAGTCCTGTAGTTTTTTGGAGACAAGTTCAGGCCAAGTTTTCACCATTTTAAAAATGGGGGAGGTTTCTTTTCCTGAGGGGTGTGTGAGCTGGCAGCATAAACAGGGATGTGTGAAGCTATATACAGTGCCGTGATCCAAACCGCTGACAATAACTTCCAGTAGAAGAAAAAAGGTCTGCATTTACCGGAACTCTTAGGAACTCTGTCTCTGACAAGTCCATTATCTACCAGCTGTAGCTTCAGCTCATTCATTTTATTCACAACAGACCTGGCATTTGTGAGAAAAAGGCTGGGGAGCAAAGTTTTGTGTGGTGTTTTCCCAGGCGCTGGTCCTGCTGCCTCGCTTCTGCTTTCTGTCCTCCTCCTCCTCTTTCCTGGAACTGTGAACCACGGAGAGCCCGGTGTTCTGGCTATATCCGCTGGTATGTTGTGGTGGTGAAGGAACTCTGTTGTGACGGTCCCTACTCATTGTAAGCCAAACAGCAGGTCTTGTTGGCTGTAGCTGGGTTTCCCCCGACAGACCGTGGTGGTAAAAGACAAAAGAAAAAGCACAAAGAATGGGAGAGCTCTGAGCTGCATCTGTGCGTGCCACCATCTTGGTTGGGAACAACCATTTTGCTCAGACTTTGGTTTGGTTTTCTGATGCCATACCTTTACAGTGACCCCGCGACCCTTATCCTTTTCAGGGTCGTGGGGACACTGGAATCTATCCCAGCTGTCATAGGCCGAGAGGCGGGGTACACCCTGGACAGGTCGCCAGTCTGTCACAGGGCTAACACACAGAGACAGACATCTATTCGCACTCACATTCACACCTATGGGCAATTTAGATTTTTCAGTTAACCTATCCCCACTAGCTGCATGTCTTTGGACGGTGGGAGGAAGCCGGAGTACCCGGAGGGAACCCACGCAAACACGGGGAGAACATGCAAACTCCACACAGAAAGACCCCGGCCTGATGGTGGAATTGAACTCAGGACCTTCTTGCTGTGAGACAACAGTGCTAACCACCGTGCTGCCCCCCTTTACAGTGGTGTTTAATGTAAATGATATCATAGTAATTATTTATGAGTTATTGCATATCTCAATGCCACAATGCATTGCGTACAATATCTGTTAGTAGAGTCTAAGAATAATAATATGAAACTTACTCTGAATACATAAATGTGCATTTGCTTACAAATGTGTAAGACTATAGATTAAAGAGGAGGTACCGACGGGCAGATAAAGGGGACTCCTTTATTTTGTGATGAACTTACATTTCAACTGTAAAACACACAAATTTGACATGAACATGATGCATCGGTTTTGATATTAACCAATCAGAGGAGGGATAACGAGAATATTTTCATGGATGGAAACTATTTAGACATTATGCAAGATATCGACCACTGTTAAAGGTAGTTAATGGTAAAATATCCATGGCGAGACTAATGTGCTAATGCAAGGTTAAATAAATTTTTGAAAAACACAAAAACAAAACCCCCCACCACATTACGCCCCTCTACAACCTCTATTCTCTTTGCAGTGGCAGTGCACGAGTCTTCAGGTATGGCCTGGGCTGAATTGCCAATTGGTGAGGTGTGGATACAGGCATGCCTGGGCCAGGCTTTCGGGAGGCACACCAGCTTTTGTCTTTATGTTGTGCCAACTCTTTTAGCTAACTTATGTTTTATTTAAATTGCACAATATCTTTTGGTGTCTCCTCATTTATGCTGCAGCTTTTTGAACACACTATTATGCAAACTATTACAGATAACAACTTAGAAGTGCTGTCTGTCTGTTTTTTCTCTATCTAATACTTATGAAAAGCCGGGAAATGGGATTACCTATGCACATTCTGCCTAGAACCGCTTTATATTCTTAGGTAGGATTTGTAAAGATTTGTGTCAGTGTGGCATCAAATTTTGACAGGAATTACAATACCACTGCCTTCTGAGATCAGCAGCTTGCCCCAGCTTCTGAAATGAGCTATATTGTGATGATGGAAAGAGGTCGTCTCTCAGAAGAATTAAACCGGCTAACAGTTGCCTCTGGGCATTGAGGAGTGGCCAACATCTGCTAAATGAAGCTAGACCATAACACTTCCCTGTTTCAGTTATAGCAGGGGCTAACAGTAGCCTGGCTAACAACAGAACACAAACAGATTTCACACAAATAGTCATTCTCTCTTTGTATGCTCACACTACGACAGAAACAACACATAACAGGGTTAAGCTAGCGTTGTAAACCATAAACTTATAAAAGTTTAATAACTAGATTTACTCATCACACTTACAGAGATGAATATATTCAGGTCTATATTTATAGATCAAGATAAGATAAGATAAGAAGAACTTTATTTATCCCGAGGGAAATTCTTTTGTCATACACATGCTCAATGCAGCAAGAGAGACAGAGGAACAGAGGAATAAGATATACAATATATACAATAGAATACAAGTATACAGTAATATACAGTAGGATAGTGCAAAATATAATATCAAATAACTGTAGCAAGTAACAAAATAACTATATCCTGAAAAACAAAAGCTTAGCTTAGCTATCAGTGCAGGTGATTGTAAAAGTGACATAGTTTTGTGCAAATGGATAAAAGAGTAGCAGCATATGATGGGGAGATGAAACAAACATTCAATGAAAAAACTGTTGGGTGATATTGCACGGTCTGAATGGGAACAGAATAGCTTTGTTATTAATCCTCAGGAAAATCACCTGCAGAGTGAGGAAGATTTGTATAGTTTTATTGCCACGGGTACAAAGGATTTTCTGTGGCGGTCAGTTCTGCATTTCGGGGCAATGAGTCTTTTGCTGCGTTTGCTCCGATGGTCTATCATGGGGGCGTGCATGGGGTGACAGGGGTTGTCCATGATAGAAAGAAGCTTTTTTAGCATTCTCCTCTCGGACACCTCCTCTAGGTTCTCCAGTCTGACACCCAGGACAGAACCAGTCTTTCTAATCAGTTTGTTCAGCCTGTTGGCATCAGCTGTCTTCACCCCACTTCCCCAGCACACAGCTGCAGAGAACACAACTCTCTCTACCACAGAGTGATAGAACATTGTCACTATTTTCCTACAAACATTAAAGGACCTGAGCCACCTCAGTAGGAAAAGCCGACTCTGCCCTTTTTTAAAGACAGCATTGGTGTTCTTGGTCCAGTCCAGTTTACAGTCCAAGTGTACCCCCAGGTACCGGTAGTCCTCCCACGATCTCTACATCAGCCCCTCTGATGGTGACAGGGTTAGGAGGAGCCTGCTTCCTAAAGTCCATGATCGGTTCTTTTGTCTTTGTGATGTTAAGTTGTAGATTGTTAAGCTCACACCATCAACAAAGCTGTCCACCACACTCCTGTACTCCTCCTCCTGTCCATCCCTGATACAGCCCACAATGGCAGAGTCATCAGAGAATTTCTGCAGATGATATGACTGAGACTTGTACCTGAAGTCAGACGTGTAGAGAGTGAAGAGGAAGGGTGATAGGACCGTCCCCTGTGGCGCCGCCGTGCTGCTCATGATGTTATCTGAGCGGCAGCCCTTCAGCCGAACATGCTGTGGTCGACTTGTTAAATAGTCCGTGATCCAAGCTACCAGTAGGGCGTCGACCTGCATTTCCATGAGCTTATTCCCCAGCAGTGATGGTCTGATCGTGTTAAAAGCACTAGAGAAGTCAAAGAACATGACCCTCACAGTGCTCCCAACAATGTCCAGGTGAGAATAAAACTGGTCCAGCAGGTAGATGATGGCATCCTCCACACCGATACGGGGTTGATAAGCAAACTGTAGGGGGTCCAGCCAAGGCTCCACCAGCAGACGCAGATGTCTCAGGATGAGTCTCTCCAGCATGTTCATGACATGTGAGGTCAGAGCCACTGGCCTGTAGTCACTGGGGGTCAACGGGTTAATCCTTTTAGGGACAGGAACCAGGCAGGATGTCTTCCAGAGTGATGGAACCCTCTGCATTTCCAGACTCATGTTGAAGATCCGATGTAGAACTCCAGCCAGCTGGGAAGCACAGCACCTGAGGGCCCTGGGACTGACACCATCCGGGCAAGAAGCTTTACTGGAGTGGAATCTGCCCAATTCCCTTTTGATGTTATCTTCTGAGAGGGAGAGGGTGAGACAGGCTGAGGGGGCAGGAGAGGGGGGAGGAGAATGGAGTCGATGGAGAAGATGAGAAGAGCTGGGTGTGGAGACAGGAGACGCAGGGCAGTCGAACCTATTGAAATGTAGATTGGGGTTGTTTGCATTTTCAACATCCCCATCCATCCCAACACCTCTGTTTTGTTTCAGGCCAGTAATGGCCCGCATTCCATTCCACACCTTCCTGGTGTTGTTTTCCTGCAGTTTGATTTCCAGCCTCCTCCTGTAAGACTCTTTTCCCTCTGCAATCATGGCTTTCAGCTCCTTCTGCACCATTTTCAATTTTAGAGCTGAGCCCCAACAGAAACCTGCTCTAGAATAATGCGGGGACTTTGTTGATTTTATTTTATTGAAACATTGATTGATTATATTGAAACGTTCTAAAGACACGTATACTGTTTTCCTTTTTAGCGTGAGCAGAGCAGGTTCCAGTGTTTAAGACTTTTAGTCACATTTCTACACAGAGACCTGTGCACAATAAAAACATCTCTGCCTTTTTTCTCAGGAGTTCACACAGAGCAACAGTCATGTTTCTTTCTTTTACTTTCCCCAACAGTTGCAATTAAATAACATTGAAACGTAGCCGAGAATGTGTTAGAATAGTCTGTTGCAATGTCTGAACATATACTACCCGTCACACATGTCAGCTGGTTTATACAGCTGAATAGTTTGCAGGAAATCAACTCTGCATAAATCCTGCACTCCACCTTAAGACCACACAGTCCCCAGTCATTTCTACAAGAAGAATTCACTCTTTTATCATAAACATAGTCGTACTTCTTCAGCGTCCTCTCATTGTTGTCAGAGAGAAAGAGAAAAATACATGCATAGAACCTTACACTAAATCATTTTGTGACTACATCACTTGCTCTGTAATTTTTGAGCTGCTGTTGTTAGAATGCTGCTGCATTCGGTGTGGTCCATCAGAGGTGAATTCACCTGTTAGCTCAGGTAAGGCATCACAGGTCTGATGGAAAAGCCAACAGATTTTAAATTCATCACAGCTAATCACGTGAATGCTGCAAACAGATTGATACAAAGTGCCAACTTGACTTGGTTCAACATAAAATTGATAGCAGACTAACTTGTAACCGTTTTATAGCTGTTTAGACATCAAAGTCACTTTTAAGATGGCAACAGACTGGGAGAGGTCTCAAACCTGCTCCCTGTCTTTGAAGCAACCATTTCAATGTCAGAGAGACCTCAAACTGGTTACACGTATTTGCAGTAATTTTGGTTACAGGGCATTCTCTAACCCTACTGTGACTGTAGCCAAAGTATCAGAGTAACTCATGATATTAAAATGGCAAAATCTGTTTTAAGTCCAAAGGCAGGGTAAGTAATACACCTGGGCTTTTTCTTCAAACATCAAAATGTGTTTTGTGAAAATCATCTACTTTCACTAAACATTAACCAGTTACTCATTGTTGATAAAGAAAGGAAAGGAAGCATTTTTACACAAGAACATATTTGTAATGATTTTCTTCAGCAGCTTTTTAAGTGGAATAAACTTGCTGTGCCCTGTAACTGTAAACATTTTTGTTTTTTTACTTTCAGCTCCATTTCTTTCTTTTTCTTTTTTGTGTTGCAGGAAATGTTTCTGTAAGTTTATTAAAACAGAATGTATTTTTTAAAAACCTTTCACTGTGTGAATATGACTTGAACATTTCCTCTCATCCCTTACAGTCCCACTGTATTCATGTGTTGTCCCCTATCTGCACAGCAACTGACAACATCGCAAAGTAGCATTATTTTAACAGTGTTATATGCTTTATTCTGGCACAAAAGTCCAAGAAGACGTATATTAAGTATATAGGTTTAAATTTAGCTACGACATATTCTTTAGTTTGTTGCTGATGGAAAGCAAATGAGAACTTCCACCTGGTAATATATTTTTAGCATTTCATGATGTTTTACTTTTAAAGAAATAATTTTTTATTTTGTTATACAAAACATAATAAGTTTGTACCTGAAACTTGATGATTACATAACAGAGTCAGTTGAAGAAAAGTCTTTATTTGGAGCTGTTGTTCTTTAAGTAAGTTAACTTTAATCATTTGTCTTTTAACCACAAAACATATCCTAAACTGCATAAGCTTGTAGGGCTAGAGCATTGAGATGTTCTTTTACATAATGTAAAGCTCAATAACCAATAATCATGTTGAACACACATCACTGGATGATGATGATGATGATGATGATAGTTTGCTGATATTGGAGTAAAACTCAGAACATCCCCTTCCTGTAGCGATGGATCAACTCGGACACGTCCTCCTTACACACCTTTATCCAGCCGTCCTCCTGCATGTGGTACACTACAAAAAACACAGAAACACAGCTGAACACTTATAAACACTTTATCCTGCATACATGAATGTGAAGACAAAAGATTTACCGCAAACACAAATGAATGTTTATAAAACTTTCAGACTACACTGAGTTTTTAAAAATTATTTTCGATATGTTAGATGTCAGGAAAAAAAAGACTATAAGAGGAAAAAGAGTAAGAATCAGAGACATATTTGAGAAAAATGAATTCTGAATCGAAAACTATGAATTTTTACAACAACAACGTTGGTGGTAGAAGTAGTATTGAGATTACAGCATCTCTCACACGCGCACACACACACACAAGTGCTGGAAATTTGTTGGCTGCACATCCTGTTCCTGTTGCAGTCTCCTGTTCCATCAATTCCCAAAGCTGCTCTATTGGATCGAGATCTGGTGACTGTGGATGTCATATGAGTTCAGTGAACTCATTGTCATGTTCAATAAAATAAGTTTGAGATGATTTGAGCTTCTAAACATGGATCGTTATCCCACTTTAAGCAGCCATTCAAAGATGGGTGCACTGTAGACACAAAGGGATGGACATGTTCAGCATCCAATCTCAGATAGGCTGGTGTGTTTAAACAATGCAAGTTTGTGCTAAGAGCTCCAAAGTATGCCAAGAAAATATCCCCTCACTATTGCATCTAAAGCAGCCTGAACCATTGGCACAAGGCAGGATGGATCCATGCTTTCATGTTATTTATGCCAAATTGTGACCCCACCATCTGAATTTGGCAGCAGAAATTGGGACTAATCAGACCAGACTACATCAAATCTTCTGTCGTCCATGTCTGGTGAGCCTCTTTAAATTGCAGCCTCAGTTTCCTGTTCTTAGCTGAGAGGAGTGACACCTGGCGCGATCTTCTGCTGCTACAGCCCATTTGCTTCAAGGTTTGACATGCTGTGCTTTCAGAAATGCTCTTCTGCATGCCCTGTTTATAACAAGTGGTTGATTAAGTTACTGTTCAGCTCAATATTACCCAGAGAACTGCAGCTAACTGAATTATTTTCTCTTTTTCTGACCATTCTCTGTAAACCTTAGAGATGATTGTATGGGAAAGTCCCAGAAGATCAGCAGTTTCTGAAATACTTAGACCAGCTCGTCTGGCTCCAGCCACCAAGCCATATTCAGAGTCATTTTAATCACATTTCTTCCTCATTCTGATGATCAGTTAGAACTTCAGCACGTTGTTTTGAACATGTCTACATACCTAAATGCAGCAAGCTGTTGTGAGATTATTATACTACCTTATGCTACCTTATACTTCTAATCAAAGAATTGTTGAATCATTATACGGCTAGAGGCCACATTATGCCTTTGATTAAAGATTGTGAAATCATTACACTGTTTTATGATGCATTATATTGCTGAGTATAAGAAATGCTGTTTGTGTAGAATCATGGCCTTCCTTTTTTGATTACAAAGAGAACAGAACATACTGTAGAGGTTGTCTGCCCCATCTCATCAGAAGGAGATAAAACAGGAAGCCAAGGCCGTCACTTAGGCGCCGTAAGATAGAAAGAATGTGAGGGTTTAGGCTTTATGGCCCTGAGGGGAGGGGGAAGAAGCTATAAGAGTCTGTGTAACTGTTAGACACTTCGAGATGTTGCCGGACACCCTCCCGTGCACATCTCCCATCCGGACGTCTGTAATGCTCAAAGTGCTGTATGGAATAAAGAGATTGTTGATTGAGCATTTATACATTGTTCTTCCTTCAGCCCAAAGATCAAAGAATTGGGGTATTTAACACTGTGTCATCATATATCTATATATATAGATATATAGATATATATGTTTATAATTGTGTTAACAAACAGCTGAACAGTTGTACTGTATACTTCAAGGCCACTGTTCTGATTTCCTGTATTCTTTGAATATTTGCCAAGGTGTAGTTACTTGCACTGTGTACATGCAGTAAACAGTATATTTTAGTTTTTATCAGTACTACATACATACTTTTATTTTAATTAATCAAAGGACAAATGTAAACAACACAACAAACCAACAGGAAATTAATTCATCCCTGAGGAAATAATGTATTATTTACTAAGAAAGCTTTGTAATATTAGCTAATTAGCACTAAATACCAGATATCACTGATGCTAATATGAACCACTGAAGTTTGTACCTTTGGGGGATACTCCCACTGGGTTTAAATCTGGGACTCTCGGCCATTTGACCTTAGAACTGAAGAAGCTTCTCGGATGAGAGGTGAAACGTCTTCAAGCAACTCAAAGAAGTCCAGACACTTTTCTTTGCAAACTCCTTTGACTACGATGACCTGGATGACTGAGAACCTTCACAGACATACCTGACATAGGGTGAGGAAAGATTACCCAAGTTCTTTGTCCTCTAGGGAACACCAATGTACTAACTGATCTATCCAATAATTCAGATATCAGTCTGGCTCAAGTGAATTTATTTACTAACTGGTAGACCAGAATGGTCATTCTTTTAGTTATGCCATTAAATGGCTTAAAAAAAAAAAAAAAAAAAAAAAAAAACCTCAAACGAACAAGAAGTTTCTTGTGCTCTGTGCATACTTACTGTTTACCACTCCACCAGAGTAGGCGTCTCTGTGTGTAGCGTGAGCGATGCCCCGACGGCCGAGCTCATACGCCTCCTCCACTGTCATGTCTTCCCTGTAACCGCTGTCCACCACACCGTAGGCGTAGCTGTTCCCACAGCCGGTGGAAAACATGCGGCCAGACAGACGCGTCCCATTATCGTCCACATAGTACAGACCAGGACCCTGCAGAACAGACAGGTTACAGTCTGTTCTGTAACCTGAATTTTATTATTTTAAAGGCTAAAGTGGACATAGTGCATTTTCTTAAAATTATCCTCACATCATCTGTTCTCATTAATTACCATCCCGCACTGTAACATTACTACCTATTGATTTTAGCTAATCTAATTATCTGATATATGCAGGACTGTATATGCTGTTATCTTCTAATGTCTTTAAGATTACACTGATGATCAAAAGATTTTGAAGCCTGTCAGGTGGTTTCAGAGTCATTTTGATTTTATTTAACATTTTGATATTATTTCCTTTTATACATCATTTAATCAATATGTCATGTTTGTTGTGATATTATGTATGTTTCTGTAAACTCAACAGACACTTGTGTGGTCTACAATCTTAACATTGTTTAGATCTATATTTGCTGATAGCAGAGTTTTAGGTTAAGCAAGTAAAACATAAGGATAATATAATACTTTATAACATAAGCTACACTGAGAATAACAGCTTGTGGGGAAAAGTATCTTTAGCAGCCCTTAAATTCCATTTCATACCACTTATCCGGGCTCAGGTCACAGGGACGGCAATCTGAGGAGAGAAGTCCAAACTCCCTTAACCCCACCCATCCTTCAGCTCATCCAGGGGGACATGGAGTCATTTTCAAACCAGCAGAGAGATATAATCCCTGACGAGTGTACTGGGTCTACCCCGAGCCCTCCTCCCAGCAGGACACATCCAGAACACCTCACCCAGGCATCCTAGTCTGATTTCTGAAACACGTCTGACTCCTTTTAATGTGGAGGAGCAGCAGCTCATAAAAGGATGTGGTCATTCAACTTCTCGTGGATTCTAATCAAAACCGCAATGGTACTAACAATGTTTTTACAGCATAGTAGCGTATAATATTAGGCTCGTCTTTAGCTGAGCTAATGAAGTGAGACAATCATTTTTCAGTTGTGAACAGTAAAATCACACAAACACACCCTCAGCTTACCTCTTTGTCCCATCCACAGATCATGCTCCCCATGGAGAGGCCCATTCCTCTGTAGCCCAGCATCATGTTAGATAACAGCTTAGAGGCAGCAGCCACAGAGATACGGTGGTTGTTCCTCAGCCTGTAAAGTCTGGGTGAAATTACAATAAATGATTGATTTATGAACAAATCATTTCACAAATTGTTCAACTATGTGGTCAGTCCAGATTGTCCTGAATTTATAATCTGTCAAAAAAAAATCCTCTGTATAGCCCCCCTGATTTTAAGACGTGCAGGAAAGTTCACAGGCGTGGAGCATATATTTTGTTTGTTGTAATGAGATGAAAATAGAAAAAAATTGTATGTTTTTATATAAAAAACAAGGTATGTGATGACTATGTCAGTTTAATAAATCTGTATTCATTGTGTTTCAGTAAGTTATAATTCTCAAAGGCTTGACGTGAATTCCACAAAAGAACCTCTTGTTGTGAAGTCTTAATTAAGCTCTTTGCTTCACTCAAACAAAATCAGCTTTCTTATTTTCATTTCACTTTTAAAGTTTCTTCTTTCTTTGTTCAAAGTCATAAAACATTCAAGGAGAAACTCGATAAAATACTTTAGTGCGTTTCCTATCATGCAGTCAGGCTACAATACACCATCAAAGCTGAGAAAAATCATGAAATAATTGAAGTCTTCAGGAGATAATATGTAGAGCAGACCTGCACTCTTTGGCCAAGAGTCTCTCCCAGTACTGACAGTCTGCAGCGCTGCCTGACATGGTGCCCAGCAGGTACGGGTTGATCTCTATCACCTTGTTCACATCGTTGGATGCTGCAAAGACATGAATAAAATATATTTTACAGTATTATTCCTAAAGTCTGATAGTGTGTGTTTTTCTATACAGGTATGTTTTTACTGCGTTGGCAGTGTGTTTGAGATCATTGTCATACTGAACTATTAAGACTTCAGGACTAGATCATCAATTGAAGGTCCAAGCGCATCTCTTAGGTAGTCCAGATTTTTTAGGACCCACTGCACACCATGCTGAGATATGCCAAGTTTTCAGCTAAGGGCTGTTTTGGGAATCATCTTGTTGGTATAGAAATAACACTTTATGTCAAACTGTGTTATTTATGGCATTTTTCATAGATTCAGCTAAAGATATGCAAACAAATTGTGTTTTTGGCTGCTAGTATCAAAGTAGCTAAAGATAAAAATTTAAAATTAGCTCTTTTCTAACTTGTCAGTTATGTGTGGACAGAACACTGGTTCACCCTTAGAAGCTTTTATATGCTTGAATGAGTCATCAGTCAATATTAAGTGGCTTAACACTGGAAGCAAAATTTAAAAGGGCGGCTCAAGTCTTCTTTTACAGTACTGTAGGAAATGTATAAAAATTAAGAGTAACCACCTACACACCTGTTGTGTAATATTTGGACATTTTACTGGAATCTGTACCACCTTAATTGTGGCTGCACAATAACTGATTGGGCCATTATTCCCTTCGCCAAATGTAAATGCATAATGTTTCCAAATCATTTTGTGTATTTTAAGTGATAAAGATCCACATTTACCTAAGTAACGGCCGGCTGAAGCTCTGGAGTCCACAGCCACGATGACTCCATGCCTGAACTTGAAGGCCAGAGTGGTGGTCCCGTGGTTCATTTCAATGCACACACCTCCATCACGGTTACAGGACTTCAGAAACCCTGACGGCTGAAATGAAACCCCAAAATAAACAGAATGGGACGCGTGATCTGTGACAGCGCATGAAAAATGAAGTTTAATGTTTCTGATATTCTTACAATCACGGTTGTTTATATAAGTGATTCAACAGGAAGTAAAAACGCTCACTGAGCACAACAGACGCGTAAAATTTAGGCCAGGGCGCGTCTGACGCTTACGGCAGGTTTACTGTATTCACTTTGTTAATTTAATGCCAGATTTAAAGTCACTCACCTCTACACCAGGCGGAACCGCAAATTCTTGAGTT
Organism: Oreochromis grahami; assembly: GCA_029532605.1. Lineage (NCBI taxonomy): Eukaryota > Metazoa > Chordata > Actinopteri > Cichliformes > Cichlidae > Oreochromis > Oreochromis grahami. Next base: position 68,650 of record JAQSNX010003531.1, read on the forward strand.
TTGCTCCCAAAATTGTAGTGGTTGGTTCGGTCGACGAGGTGCCTCTGTTTCACTGGAAGAATCTGTCCGCGGACTTCAGAAAAAGACTGAAAGTCGCTCACTTGAAGAAGTGCCATTATCTACTGAAATAGATAAACTATATTTTAAATTTATATATGTTTATGCAGAGTAGGTGTCGAGTTTTCTAAAAATGACGAAGGCGATTGACGCCAAGGGTGATTTCCTTGTACGTGACAAAGAAATAGAAAGTGAAAGGGTTTTTAATGGTTCGTTTAAAATATTAAATTTTCTTTTCTTTAAAAAAAATATAAAAACATTGTAAACAAAATCATATCGAGATGCAACCATCTGCATGAATGTGCTCAATCGTGACGACTTGTTTTAAACCAAAAACTTAATTAATCAAAATAAACTCTGTGACTGCAGAAGGCTGAAAACCGAACAGACCAATAGAAAAACGTTATTTTCTCATCATCAGTCTCTAAGCGGAAATGCAGCCCTTAGGTTCACTGACGAACAAGGTCACTATCACTATCAATCATAAAAATATAGCCTATTATTTACTGCAGTTAGATTAATATGCAGCACAGTAACCTGCTTTGTAATGGATATTAACATATTCAATATCGTTAGTTTTAATTATGTGTATTTTTATTTTACTCATTTTATTTCTTTATACCAGTGTTCCAGTATTGACTCATTTATTTATTTATCTGTTTTTATTTTTGTTGTAACTCTTTCTTTGTGTTTCATTATTTCCTGTTTATTACCTCCGCTAAGGAAGATATGCCTTGGTAGTTTGTGTGTCTGCAGGTAATTCTGAGTGTAAAAACAATAGCTTGAAAAGTTTTAAATTAAGGATGGTAAACTTTTGTAGAGGTGTGGATCACATTAACAATCCATTAAAATTTGGCGTACATCCACCAAACCCATATAGAAAACACTGTGTAAAGATTTAAATTATCATGCCACATTTGACCTTTGATCTCAGTAGATTGATCTGAAGGTCAAAGTGATAATCACCCTATATAGAGCTTTTTAAAACTGTTTCTTACTTCCATTGTTTGTACTGACAACATACCGACATATGGGGATTGTAAATGTCACATTATAGTTAGTATCCACATATGATGTCACATTTCACCTCTGATCTCACTTTTATATTTCACATCTGCCTTTATTTTAAGTTGACCCCAGAATGTGTTATATCTTTAAAGAAAATATTGTCAATAAAAAAGAAATAAGCTGCCTGGTTAGTTAGAAATATAATGTAGTATAATATCATATATTAAGCTCAAGTCCAGTTATTTACAAATTATAACAATCACCCACTCCTATATAATGTTTGTGCAATCAAAGTAAACATCTGTTATGTTACACTTATGCGATTTTTTTACTGCACAACAAACATCTTAAAGTAACTTTAATGAAGTGTAAAGAAAAGAAATTGAATATATACAGAATACAATACTATTCCCTTAAAAGTAAATACCACCCAGAGAGTGAGATGCCTTGGCGGAGGTTTGCTTCTTGTTTACGTGAGTTTTGTAACCAAGTTTTGTGAAACCTGGAAAGTAAATGAAAGTGCTTTAATTCAATTCCTGTTGTTTTAAATATGCAATTATGCTATAATATTCATAGCGTTTGTATGTATACATGTTCCCTATCTCTTCCTCGACAAGTGCACCAATCTTGATGACACTTTGCATAAACATTGCCTAGGACACTGTAAGTGCCACTAGCTACAGGTCCTTCTCAAAAAATTAGCATATTGTGATAAAGTTCATTATTTCCTGTAATGTACTGATAAACATTAGATTTTCATATATTTTAGATTCATTACACACAACTGAAGTAGTTCAAGCCTTTCATTGTTTTAATATTGATGATTTTGGCATACATAACTCATGAAAACCCAAAATTCCTGTCTCAAAAAATTAGCATATCATGAAAAGGTTCTCTAAGCGAGCTATTAACCTAACCATCTGAATCAACGAACTAACTCTAAACACCTGCAAAAGATTCTTGAGGCTTTTAAAAAGTCCCAGCCTGGTTCATTACTCAAAACCGCAATCATGGGTAAGACTGCCGACCTGACCGCTGTCCAGAAGGCCATCATTGACACCCTCAAGCAAGAGGGTAAGACACAGAAAGAAATTCCTGAATGAATAGGCTGTTCCCAGAGTGCTGTATCAAGGCACCTCAGTGGGAAGTCTGTGGGAAGGAAAAAGTGTGGCAGAAAACGCTGCACAACGAGAAGAGGTGACCAGACCCTGAGGAAGATTGTGGAGAAGGACCGATTCCAGACCCTGGGGGACCTGCGGAAGAAGTGGACTGAGTCTGGAGTAGAAACATCCAGAGCCACCGTGCACAGGCGTGTGCAGGAAGTGGGCTACAGGTGCCACATTCCCCAGGTCAAGCCACTTTTGAACCAGAAACAGCGGCAGAAGCACCTGACCTGGGCTACAGAGAAGCAGCACTGGACTGTTGCTCAGTGGTCCAAAGTACTTTTTTCGGATGAAAGCAACTTTTGCATGTCATTCGGAAATCAAGGTGCCAGAGTCTGGAGGAAGACTGGGGAGAGGGAAATGCCAAAATGCCTGAAGTCCAGTGTCAAGTACCCACAGTCAGTGATGGTCTGGGGTGCCATGTCAGCTGCTGTTGGTCCACTGTGTTTTATCAAGGGCAGGTCAATGCAGCTAGCTATCAGGAGATTTTGGAGCACTTCATGCTTCCATCTGCTGAAAAGCTTTATGGAGATGAAGATTTCATTTTTCAGCACGACCTGGCACTAAAACCACTGGTAAATGGTTTACTGACCATGGTATTACTGTGCTCAATTGGCCTGCCAACTCTCCTGACCTGAGCCCCATAGAGAATCTGTGGGATATTGTGAAGAGAAAGTTGAGAGACGCAAGACCAACACTCTGGATGAGCTTAAGGCCGCTATCGAAGCATCCTGGGCCTCCATAACACCTCAGCAGTGCCACAGGCTGATTGCCTCCATGCCACGCCGCATGGAAGCAGTCATTTCTGCAAAAGGATTCCCGACCAAGTATTGAGTGCATAACTGAACATGATTATTTGAAGGTTGACTTTTTTTGTATTAAAAACACTTTTCTTTTATTGGTCAGATGAAATATGCAAATTTTTTGAGACAGGAATTTTGGGTTTTCATGAGTTATGTATGCCAAAATCATCAATATTAAAACAATGAAAGGCTTGAACTACTTCAGTTGTGTGTAATGAATCTAAAATATATGAAAGTCTAATGTTTATCAGTACATTACAGGAAATAATGAACTTTATCACAATATGCTAATTTTTTGAGAAGGACCTGTATATGGATTACATAAATATTCTATACAAGTCCTCCAGTCAGATATGTTTTTACATAGTTCAATTGAGCACCAAATGAATTAGAATCTGTTTAGAATCATGTATCAGAATATATTATATCATAGCACCATATCATATGTTCTCTGTCTCCTAAACATAGGGCAGGGGTTTGCTATCATAAATAAAAGTGAGTCAACTGACTTGACTAAAGAGGGTAAATAAGTAATTACAGGACATGTAATGAAAAAAGGCAACAAAGGTCATGTAAATCGGGTTTTATTCAGTGTTTCAAAGATTATTCAATATTGTAAAAATATCTTCTCTCTATGGCCAGCAGCATCCACTATGTTTATAAAACTCACAGCATTACAGCTTGTTTATTAGACCACATCATGCTGAAGCAGCAAAAACATATCTGAGATGTTTTTCTATTTAATTTTTTTAGAAACACAATTTAAACATGATTCACTGAATGTGTTGTAGCTCAGGTCGTCTCCATCTTCTGCACAGTCTCCTGCACAACGTCCAGCTTTAAAGGGACAACTTCCTTTGTCAGGACCGGTGTTGTGCCTGGACGATATTTATACTTCATTTTCCTGGGACAAAGGTACATGGATAAAACATTAAAATCTGAGAATTTGTAATGTGCATTCAAAGCAGATTTTAAAACTTCTTGCATATCAAAATCAGAGTTAGTGGATCTCAGTCCAACAGCATACAAAGTGTTTTACTAAGGTTAGATAAGAGTGAATGAGGACGAAACATGAGTGAAGAACTTCTCAAAAATTACATGTAAACATCCATCTTCGAAACCATTCCAGAGAAACAACGTGAGCAAAAATGTTTTATTTTTTAAGTGGTAAGTTGAACAATTGAAAAGCTTTCTTGTTTTTCACTCTTTTTAATTACTTTTGCTCTCCATTATTTCATTGTCAGTTTTGTTTGTGTTTTCTTAAGTGATTTGTAATTATAGTTATTGTTTATAATTAATCTGCCGAGTTTCAGTTTTCCTGCTCTTATGTGGTCCCCGTGTCTGTTTAGTCTCCAATTTCGTATTAAATATTCCCATGCATAGTTACTTCCTGTTTTTCTTTGATAGTCTCTTGTTTCATGTGTGTTGTATTTAGTTTAGTCCTCTTATCCCCGATTAGTTTAAGCCATGCATGCTAGTGTTTCCAATTTACCTAATTACCATCGTGATAAACTTTTAGTTTGCACTAGTCTTTGTTGTGTTGTACTGTTTGTCCACCATTATGTTGTCCCTATTTGGATTTTTAGAATTTGTTTTCTGTTTTTTAAGTCTGTCTTTGAGTCTGCATCCACACAGACTATGACTGGTACAGGTGTACCTCTTGTCTTTGTACTGTGACTCCTGGTAGGGTCTAATGTAGTCCACTCCTTGTTTGGTGATGACACAGATGTCGATGTTGTTGCCTGAGCCGAGGTCGTTCATGATGCCTGCTTGAATAGCAGCTCGCACCAGCTCCTTCGCCGGCTCCAGCTGAGAGAGGACAGAAAGCAGAATGAAAGAGGAGCAAAAAGAGATGACATGAAGTAGAAGAACACAGAAGCATTCATCTTACACACTCTTACCTCTTTTCCATTTGGTAACAGAAATAACCATGTAATCAGCTTTTTGATTAATGTAGAGAAGGTTTAGTTCTGATAGTCCTGTCACCCTCAAATTATTCAATTTAAGATGAAAACTAATTAAAATAACTTTCTGTAAAGGTTTAAATAACTACATATAATTTTACTGCAGAAAAAACAGTTTCTGTCAACTGACGTACCTCTAAGTCTGGTTTGAACCCATCCTCTAAAATACCAAGAGCAGCCAGATCACCAGATCCTGCATGAACACAAAGTAAAGTCAGCTAAACACAGACTGTATGTAGTCTGTGATTGAATCAAATACAGACCTACAGCACATTAAAATGTAATTTATATTTGTTAACAGAGTCATAATCGCTGATATTTTTTCATAAACGAAAACATGTTCTGACAGCTGGGAAAAAAGAATCACAGAAATGCCAACCAAAACTCCAATAAAAGATAATATGCTGTTGTTATTAAAAGCAGTTATGTCACATACCCATTGAGAGGTAAGGAACCTTATTTACACTCCCATATGGCCCCACAGTGTACAGGTGGTTTCCAGTACAATCCACTCCCCCAGAATAAGATTAGCACCAATCTGACCGTGATACCTGAGAAACGAAACATGTTTTACTAAGACCACAGACCACATCTAATGATCCAAACATCTCAAGATACATGCACCTGTTTGTGTGAATCACTCACCTGTAAAGCATGTCCTGCAGTATGTTGACGGCCATGACGACACGAGGGTTCCTCCCACTGTTCAGAGAGTAGATGGTGAGGTTGGATGAGAGGAGGTCTGTGGTCTTCTGTATCTGCTGCTGTACCTGCTCCACAACAACTACAGACACAAACAAAGAGAACGTAGAGATCATGAGAAACAAAAAACAAAAACAAAAAAAATTGATAAGCCAGAGGGAAAAGATAAAGGAAAAGGAAAAAGAGGAAAATTCTGCTTCAAGAAACACAGAAAACCATTATTATTTTTAAAAAAAACAACCTTATTGTTCACCATCACTGGTCTCAATATCCCATTACATTATGTCATTATGTGTATAGGTCTCAAGTATGTCATCTCTTAAGTTGAAGAAAAGTATGCAGCTATCAATTATATGTGCTACATTTTACAAAAATGACAAAATATACAGAATCACACTGAACAGTACAGACTGAAAGTTGTGAGAGTATTGAAGTATTTCTAACAACACTTACTATATATTAGGAGAGATGTAATGGATCTTGGCACACATTTTATCAGCCACCACTTCATCGGACGTGGCTCTGGTATCTGCACCCAGCACCACTCCATCCTGCAGAAACAAATCAGGTTTTACAACACAGTTTTATTCCTTTAATTACCACTGTGAACTTTATACATTGCTGCTCAATTTTCTTAAACTTATAAATATACTTAAAAATCTGTAAAGTTTACAATTTCATTTCAGTCATTTTAGTCTGTGTGATTTTTAACATTTTAAACTAGTTTTATGCAAACACTTATGTGCATCAAAGTGAGAGTCGAGGCAGAGGTTTATTATTAGCGCTCACTGTGTTATTAGTGTAAGTGCCTTTTGTTTGTTTTTCTGATGCTAAGATTATTACATTAATACAAGATGAACTTTGATTTCAATAAATAAAAGAACTAGTGGAGGGTTGTGTTGCTGTGATGAGAGTGAGTTTGGTATATATTTAATACTGCATTATTAAAGTTATAACTCATGGACTAAAACACAGCAGGTCACCCTTTTTATTCATTCATACTTCTATCAGAGCAGTGTAATACTCACCTTGAACACCACTCCTGCGATGGTGGTGCCTGTTTTCATAGGTTTGGGAGTCTGTCCTCCATCAAAGAGACCCTCTAATGCAGCGTTTCTATAAGGAGGAGAGAGAGGTGAGGGGGTGCAGGCAGGTGGGGTGTGTGTGTGTAAGACAACTAATCAATGCCTACGTATTGTAATAACAGTTATAATTACACGGATCTTTGCATTGTCCCGCTGATGAATGTGATATAAAAGCAGGAAAAGTTAGTTTCGTTTTTGATTCGGAAAAAGTCGGTCTAACCTACGGTTTAATTTGATTTATATCCTCACTGGTTCAGTCTGAAACTCTGAGAACATTGAAATAAACTCTTACCTTGCTGTATTATCGAAATTAAAGCCAGGTGCGGGAGTTTCGAAGACATTTGCTAGAGCCATTGTGGAGGTGAGTCCGGCTCCTCTGCGCGTCTCGGAGCGCCTGAGGTCGCTGTTCTGAGCGTCAGCTCCTTCCTCTCTTTCGATCCTGGAGTTAAAATGGAGAAACACTGCACGGACTCACGAGTCAAAGGAGTCAGCACAGGGGTAAGTAAACCTGCACCAGGTAACGAGTATTTTCATCTAAAAACGAAACATAGAAGTCACCGTGTGTAAAATAAGAGGTTTAAGCATCTAGCCGATGTCGTGTTTGAACAGGTGATGCGTTTACCTGAATACGAACCTAAAACTAACCTTAATCTAATCCAGTTGATGGTTCATAATAAGCAAAAGTTTTTTTAAAAGCACTAAACGAGTTTTTATGTTTCAAGTTTATAAAAAAGCAAACAATCAGCTTTGCTTTCGTTTTCAATTGCAGCCTAAATCCTCTCTCAGAACTCAAGATCCCACAATTCATAGCGTGGTTCAGTCTTCATGAAATAACAGAAAACTATGAGAAAAGTTTGCCTGTGATTCTGTGTTATGTTTATCTTGTGTTGGGCTTCATATTTATTCTGTCCTCTCTCCTCCCTCAGACCACCATCCTGGCTGCTATTTTTGATGGAGGGGTCGTTATCGGGTCAGACTCCAGGGCATCAATGGGAGGGTGAGGAAGCTACCTTTATTGTTATCTTTTAATACAACAGAGCGACTGTTTAGTTACCTTTATGATGAGGCAAACAGACAAAAAGATGACCATGATCTGACTGCAAATGAGTCTTAAGATTTCACTTATAACCAAAGATTTAACATTCCTTACTGAAATCTCAGAGTTCTGTGCCTTTGTCCATTGTACTGACTTCAGGAACAAACTAAGAGGCACTGAGATCCTCAGGTTGGCATGCTGACTCCTCTGAGATGTTATTGAAATAAATATTTATTTAAATATGTTTAAAACACAACATAACATAAACATATCCAAAAAATAAAACTAAAAAAAACTGTCACTCAGCGATCTATTGTCTAATTTTAACATTCAAGATCACTGCTCCATTTGACCAATTATTAAGATGTTACCAAATAAACTAAAATCTAATCATACAAGAAACCATCACAAATCACAAAGAATATCAGCAGAAAATGATCATTTATGTGGCTCAAACATTCATTCTCGCTTCTTCTTCAGGGAGTATGTTTCGTCTAAGACCATCAACAAGGTGATTCAGGTCCACGACCGGATCTTCTGCTGCATGGCCGGTTCGCTCGCAGACGCTCAGGCCGTCATCAAGTCTGCAAAGTTCCACCTGTCTTTCCACAGGTATGTCTTTCACATGTCTGCACAGAAAAATCATGTACAATACACACAGAAGTATGTTTTATTAATCCTACTGCATCATTTTTAAACTTTTTTTTTTTACTCCTCCAACACTCTTCAGCCGCATGCGGCTCTTTAGTCCTTATACTGCGGCTCCGCGTGGTTTGGGAAAATAAATTAGAAGTATTTAGCTGAAGTGTATTTTATTTATGTTAGTTCTTTTTAACTCGTAGTTCTAAATTGGAAGATTATTGTGATATTGAAATATAAAAATAAAATTATATTCTATTATTTTTTCCTCGCTCAATATAAGCGTCACACTCGCGGAAGCCGGTATTCCCGCTGAAACACCGTGCATTTATCGAGACTTTCAACCCCAGGTAGGCCAATTATGGATCTTCGGATCCACATTATGTCAGCAGCTGTTCTCCACCGTGAACTATGTTAAAGACAAACACCGTGAGTAAACTGACTTCGTATGAAGTCATGAGCACGCTTTTCAGCATCTCTTTATTGAGCACTTTTCACACACGGTTGCTGTACGCATACAGCCGGCTGTAGCTTCGCAGCTCACAGCCCGACACACACCACCAACAACACAACAGCACAGATAGCGCAGACGTAAAGGCGGCGAGGCGTGATTGCGGGTGTCGCTCAGGTGCGTCCGCCTCCCCTGCAGCGGCGCTGCAAACCACGCCCCGCCGCACGCATTAACCAGGTAAAATACATATTTAGGCAGAATTTTCCAAATATCTATTTTTCATTTTTCAGCAGCATAGTGCTTTTTTCCAATTATTTTTTAAGAGTCAGGTCAAGGATCCAACAGCCCAAAGGCGATATAAGGGTGGCGGCTGACAACAGTTTTTGTTTGCTACATGGATCATTTTAGTTCAGCTGGGTGTCTTTGCTTTTGTTATAATTCTTTAAGAGTTCAAAATGTGTTGATTACGTAAATAAAATGTAATTTTCTCTGTAGCACTTCATGGATTTCATAAGCAGCACACCTTAGTTGTTCACACAAAGCACAAAGGTAAAAAACAATATATACAGTGTTATCTTCATTTTAGATGTCAAAAAGTATTTGCCGCTCCCAGTGTTTTCTTTTGCGTGGAAACCGGGTCCAAATGGCTCTTTGGGTGTAAAAGGTTGCAGACCCCTGACCTACACAGATTTAAAATAATAAAGTCTGACTCTGCGTGCTCCTCTGTGACCTCCTGCAGTGTCCAGATGGAGAGTCCTCCTCAGGTGATCGCAGCAGCATCCGTGTTGAAGGATTTGTGCTACAAAAACAAAGACGAGCTGCAGGCCGGCTTCCTGACAGCAGGCTGGGACAAGAAGAATGGACCACAGGTAGAAAATCACTGAAGCTATAAGCAGTGATGATGACAGTGAGTCCACTCTGCTGTGTGTAACTGCACCTTCTCTCTCCAGGTGTACGTGGTGTCTCTGGGCGGGATGTTGATCAGTCAGCAGGTTACTATTGGTGGCTCAGGCAGCACATATATATACGGTTATGTTGACGCTAAATACAAACCCAACATGACGAAAGAGGAATGCCTGCAGTTTGCCACTAACGGTATGAATTATTTTTTATTAATGCATGTTTACACACTTTAGTTAACTGATTTTTCACAATGTTCATATGAAAATTTACAAAATGGCTTTACAGAAAATTATGATTTATCTATGAAAATTAAGAAATATTCAACTTGATGATTTTCCAAGTGATGTCCTGAGACAAGCAACATATTACCTCTGGGACAAAAAGTGCCACAGCCAATCAGAGTCATTAGCAAAAGACAACATACAGAGAGCTGTGCTGATGATGCAAACACTAAGTAGCATACACCAGTGTGCAGCTACAGCTTTATCACTGTGATGTACTTCCCTTTTTATTAATGGTGGTGGAGCTTAGAGTAGTGACAGGCTACATGACTTCACTACATTAAAAAGTTACTGTCACATTGTCTTTCTATTATTAGGGATACTCAGGAACAGTGATGGGAATAATTACAAGTAACGGCGTTACTTTTTTCAGTAATGAGTAATCTAACTAATTACTATTCCTATCGTTACAACGGCGTTACAGTTACTAACAAGGAAACACGGTCCGTTACTATTTTTCAACAAACAGACGGTTGAAGCTGTGTTCAGCTTACCGCATCTTATATCAGTTGCACGGAAGTAGCTGTAAGTAATCTGGACGCTACAGCTTTAAGCAGCTGCGCGCTCCCGCGGACGGTAATCACGATCACTGTCTAGCACAACACCTGGAGCTCAGGGGGCAAAACAATTGCATGAGTGCTGCTGTTTGACTGAGGAAGAATAAAGTAGTCGTGGTAAGTCAATCACATGACCACTTAAAGACAAAGCAACAAAGTGACATAAACCAGTTTTTAAATTGTGTTGATAGGCCACGTAAAACCAGAGTCATGACAAACAATATATACGCGGCGTTTTTTCCTCAATAGTTTCGTCACGTTTGCTGTCTAAGGACAGCGCAGCGAGACCTCTGTTTATGAGAGAAAAAAAAACAGCCCTTTCGTTGTGGTGGAAAATTGTACCATGTCAACCAAACTTGGTTGTTTAGGAAGAGGGGGAAGATTCAGGAGTGACAGCGAAAGAGAGAGAGAGCAGAAAAAGAGAGAGAGCGAGTTTTGAGATGTGAGATTTGTGACGTTTAGCGTGTTTGGAGTGTGTAGTTAATGTGTTGTCTTGTGTAGTTAGTGTGTAGTGTTGTGGATAGTTTGGTGTTGTGTGTCAGAACAATGAGGCGACTGCTGTCTCCAGGTAGAAACAGCAGTGATACACCTGCTGCTGTCAGACCTGCAGGTATCAGGCTGTGATGTTCTCCTTTACAGTGGACAGAAATTATATTTTTGGAGTGGCACAAATAATTTATGTGGCATCTTATTGAAGAACAGCTGATTGTTCTTTAAATAGTTTGAAATGGTTATTTTAAAAAAAAAAAGGTAAAAGGTAAATGGATGCAAATAACTTTGTTGTTTGCAAAACTTGTGCATAGGATTTTAAAATTGACAATTAATATTTGCATTTGAAGTTATGAAATATGATTCATTAAACATGTTTATGGTTGTTACAGTAAAAATATAACTTTTTCTGCTGTGATTTTATGGTTTTTGTCTGATTTTAGATCAATTGTGTTAATACAGTATGTCAAAATGAAAACATGACTGTAAATTCAGACATGTGAGGTTGTGCTGAAAAGAATGACACCAAACAAGGCAAATAAATAGTTTTTAAAGGTGAAATGTAGAGGGAAAATCAAAAGTAGTTAAAAATGGCCAATTATACTTTGGACCCCAGAGGGTTAAACGTTCTTTGTTTGTTTTTTTTTAAGTAACGCAATAGTTACTTTTCCAAGTAATTAATTACTTGTAGAATATTGTAACTCAGTTACTAACTCAGTTACTTTTTTGAAGAAGTAACTAGTAACTATAATTAATTACTTTTTCAAAGTAACTTGCCCAACACTGCTCAGGAATTATCTGTCTCAGCCTCAGCACACCAATCAGTTAAACAGTCAGTGACAACCTCTACAAAACATTATTTCACATTTGAAGTAATGTTATCTATAAGCGATGCACTTTTTTCAGTCACAACCTACGGAAATATATGAGCCATTTAAAACCGGATTCCAAAAAAGTTGGGACACTAAACAAATTGTGAATAAAAACTGAATGCAATGATGTGGAGATGGCAAATGTCAATATGTTATTCAGAATAGAACATAAATCACGGCACAAAAGTTGAAACTGAGAAAATTTATCATCTGAAGGGAAAAATATGGTGATTCCAAATGTCATGGTGTCAACAAATCCCAAAAAAGTTGGGACAAGGCCATTTTCACCACTGTGTGGCATCTCCCCTTCTTCTTACAACACTCAACAGACGTCTGGGGACCGAGGAGACCAGTTTGTCAAGTTTAGCAATAGGAATGCTCTCCCATTCGTGTCTAATACAGGCCTCTAACTGTTCAATCGTCTTGGGCCTTCTTTGTCGCACCTTCCTCTTTATGATGCGCCAAATGTTCTCTATAGGTGAAAGATCTGGACTGCAGACTGGCCATTTCAGTACCCGGATCCTTCTCCTACGCAGCCATGATGTTGTGATTGATGCAGAATGTGGTCTGGCATTATCTTGTTGAAAAATGCAGGGTCTTCCCTGAAAGAGATGACGTCTGGATGGGAGCATATGCTGTTCTAGAACCTGAATATATTTTTCTGCATTGATGGTGCCTTTCCAGACATGCAAGCTGCCCATGCCACATGCACTCATGCAACCCCATACCATCAGAGACGCAGGCTTCTGAACTGAGCGTTGATAACAACTTGGGTTGTCCTTGTCCTCTTTGGTCCGGATGACATGGCGTCCCACATTTCCAAAAAGAACTTCGAATCGTGACTTGTCTGACCACAGAACAGTCTTCCATTTTGCCACGCTCCATTTTACATGATCCCTGGCCCAGTGAAAACGCCTGAGCTTGTGGATCTTGCTTAGAAATGGCTTCTTCTTTGCACTGTAGAGTTTCAGCTGGCAACGGCGGATGGCACGGTGGATTGTGTTCACTGACAATGGTTTCTGGAAGTATTCCTGAGCCCATTCTGTGATTTCCTTTACAGTAGCATTCCTGTTTGTGGTGCAGTGTCGTTTAAGGGCCCGGAGATCACGGGCGTCCAGTATGGGTTTACGCCCTTGACCCTTACGCACAGAGATTGTTCCAGATTCTCTGAATCTTCGGATGATGTTATGCACAGTTGATGATGATAACTGCAAAGTCTTTGCAATTTTTCGCTGGGTAACACCTTTCTGATATTGCTCCACTATCTTTCTGCGCAACATTGTGGGAATTGGTGATCCTCTACCCATCTTGGCTTCTGAGGGACACTGCCGCTCTGAGAAGCTCTTTTTATACCCAATCATGTTGCCAATTAACCTAATTAGTGTTAATTGGTCTTCCAGCTCTTCGTTATGCTCACATTTACTTTTTCCAGCCTCTTATTGCTACTTGTCCCAACTTTTTTGGGATTTGTTGACACTGTGAAATTTTGAATCAACATATTTTTCCTTTGAAATGATACATTTTCTTGGATTAAACTTTTGATCTGTCACTTACGTTCTGTTCTGAATGGAATATTCACATTTGCCATCTCCACATCATTGCATTCAGTTTTTATTCACAATTTGTTTAGTGTCCCAACTTTTTTGGAATCCGGTTTGTATTAATTCAAATATGTTGAAAGTTTGATCACTTTTGACACTGGATTTGGTCTTGTTTTTCTTACTTGTTTAATTTAATTATTAGGTTTTTTTCACAAATATATTCAGTTTCACAGAATACTGCAGGTAATTTCACATTCTCCCATCTCTTAGCATAATATAACCATTAATCTATGGACAGAGATTAAAAATAATAGCCAGGGGTCACAGTTACAGCCCAGGAAACAAAATATTCTCAAATCGGTTTAGGTCATCATCACAGCAGAGGAGAAATCGTCATAACAGGAGTTTAGGATAATACTTTATAATGGTGTTAGGCAATCATTGTAACACTGTAGATGTGGGAATAAGGTCTTATTCCCTGATGAGGCACATCTCTTTTTCCCCCTGCATTTAAAGCAAGGCTGCATTAACACAGCGACACACATTTACATGATATTGTTGGGATTATCTAATAAATGTGACTCTCAGGACAACAACCACTTGGAAAAATCCGGATGTGAGAATTCACACTTAGAGATGCAATGAGAGTTTTAGAGAATAATGTAACTCCAGGTTTCAACAACATCTTCACGACCTTTAGCGTTAAAAGTTTGTTCAAGCATCAGTGAGATGACACCGTTATTGTCATATGACGTAATTATGCAAACTGAACCTGAAATGTGTGGATGTCATGGAAGGAGCTCGTTTATAAAAAATACTTAAACAAGTTAAATAGTTGTTGTTGATGTAAAAATTATTGTTCGTGGCTGATTTATAAACTGTGTCTCTGCTTGTTCAGCTTAACTGTTTTTTCCTGCTTTCTTTTCTCCTCCTTTTCCTCTCTCTGCTTCATCCCTCCCTGCTCACAGCTCTCGCTCTGGCCATGGGCAGAGACAACGTCAGCGGGGGTGTCGCTCACCTGGTGGTGATAACCGAAAAGGGGGTGGAGCATGTGGTTGTCCCTGGTGACAAACTGCCCAAGTTCCATGATGAGTGACTTGCTTCCTTCCTCCTGCCATCAAACCACCAATGAAATTGCAGAGTAGTTGTTTCAAAGCTGGACTTGTTTAACCTGTCTGGTCTGTTTAGGATCAGGATGTAACAAAATCGGACGCACGCAATAGAAGTTAACATTCTGCTAAACAAAACCTGTGAACCACAAAAACACTGCTGTAAAAACTGAGTCTTATTATGAAATCATAAGCAGGCTCATTTATACAGAATTCATCTGTTTGTTCTGTTTTGTGACCAAATTACATGTTTTTGTGTTTTTATGTGAAAAATTGAAAATTGAAATGAATAAAAAATATAAAGTTATCCAAAGCTTTTGTGTTTTTTTTTAGACAAATCAAAGGGAATTAAAGTTTTTAAAGTCTGCTGAAGGAATGGAGCACCTTTCCTCCAAAGGATTTTTTTCTAGTTAGTTGTTGATGATGATATGTTGAAATAACTAACATGAACACAATCAAATTCTTGGGATATGATTCACATCATTTTTATTTTCAGTCAATTGTTCGGTGACCGCTCAGGTCCTATCGATGGGAGCATTGTCGCCCTGGAAGAGACCACTGCTATCACTACTGACCACCCTCATGTAATGAAAATATCACAACATAATGATGGAAGCAGAGCCAATGATTCCCCTCTTTGTGGAAGAATTCGGTTCTGGCCTGAATGATTCTCATCGTGAAAATATGGTGACTCTTCATTTTTTCCTACATCTCTGCAGACCAATACTTGTACTTTTAAAATCCTTCCCATATGGACCATCAGCAGACTGGCATAGTGGTTAGCACTGCTGCACAGCAAGAAGGTTATGGTTTGAATCCACCATCTAGCCTTTCTGCATGTCCTCCCGTATTTGTGTGGATTCTCTGGCTTCCTCCCACAATCCAAACACATGCAGTTAGTGGGGATAGGTTAATTGGTGAATCTAAATTGCCCATAGGTGTGAGCGTGAATGGCTGGCTGTGACATCTGTGACAGACTCTCTCTATAGGCTGAAGAGTATCCCAGAGAGAGGTTGGATGGATGGACATCAGTAGATTGCGGTCTGATCAAGTACATTACATTATTGGTTCTCTATATTTCATATAAGTTTTGGTTTGTAAACTTTTTAAAAGTAGATGTCACCTCACTGTTAAGCGATTGAATACCATCCATCTGTTATTAAGTGTGAAGCCACCGGTGTCCTAATGAAATAAAAGTCACAAAAATCCACAGGACTCAGTCAGAAACAGCTGGGCATGCTTGCTTTCATAAGTGCCTCACGTGATTTACTGTGTGATATATTTTCCTTTAAGTTGTCACCTGTTTACATTTTGTGTTCTGTGAATAATGTTATTGTTGCCAGGCTTTATTTTCTGTCCTCTGTAATGAAACACTTATAGATGTATACATTATGCACAGTGAAGCTCGGCTGATTGAATTACTGTGACGCTGCAGAGTTTGAACGATTTAACTTTCACTTTCAAATTTATTCAGGAAAACATGGCGTCCGTCTAAAACTTGACTGTAGAACTGATTTGATTAATCAGACTGGAAACAAAGACAGAGCTTCACAGACGGTTTTAAAACCTTAAATGTCAAATTAAACCGGAGCTGCTCGACTGAAGGCTTCGGTTTACGTTAGGAGTCACCTCTACTGTCCGTGTGTCGTTACCGGAGTCTCTGCAGTTCATTATCATGTTTGAAGAAACGGGCCCAGAGTGGCTGTCCGAGGAGGTGAAAACAGGAGTAAGTACCGAATTTTCTTTTATAAGAAAGTTGGTGAACTGTTACAGCGCTGCACAGTTTCTGACCTCGTGGCACAAACGCGGAAATGACCGCTGCAGGTTTATCGGAATGAATCCTGAACACAGCTGCTGTCATTGTGTGCCATTGTTTGCAGACAACCATTATCGCCATAGAGTTTGATGGAGGGGTCGTGCTGGGGTCTGACTCCCGTGTGTCTGCTGGGTAAGTTTCCATTCCATCATAATAATAATGTGTTTAATGCAGATATAACTCTTTGCTTAAATGTGCAACATAACTAAACTTGACTTGTTATCATGATATGAATGATTTTTAATTTTAAACATCTATGTTCCTCCTATGTGCTTCTAGTCCCTTAAACACAGTTACATTCTCTCCCTTCATCATCCACGCAGAGAGTCGGTGGTGAACAGGGTGATGAACAAACTGTCTCCCCTCCATGATAAGATCTACTGTGCTCTGTCAGGATCTGCAGCAGATGCTCAGACCATCGCTGAGATAGTCAACTACCAGCTGGATGTGCACAGGTAAACTAGTGAAAGAAGGACTAGGACACTGTGATCCTGTCATAAATTAGGATATAATTTATTATGTATAATAATGTACTATATTGTATATTCTTCATCTCACATGGACGGTACAATACTCCTCAAACCTGTATGTTAAGGTGACACACTTCCCACTAGATATGTTTTATTACAATACAAAAATTTTTCCAAAAGTTTCTAAATTACTGCATAAAAGAAGCTTAAAAAAGTTGAACACTCCAATTAATCAAAATCTCACATTATAATAAAGAGCATAGATCTAAAATGAATGGTGTTGGTGTTGTTCCCAGATCATCACACTAAATGTTGTTCCAGGATCAACATTGCAAGTGACCAATCAGAATGTTGTAACGTCATACTTTTGCGCCTTCAGGAAAAACCGCTGTAAAACAAAAAACTGTACTTAAGCTGCGAGAAACCGCCTCTGTCCACCGATCAACGGACCCTGACCCTAACCCTTTAATAAACGGTAAGCAGAATTGATATCGTCCTTGCAACATTGGAATTTCATAAATGCACGAATGGCTTGGCATGCCAAAGAATAATGTCACAACAATGTGATTGGTCACTTGCAATGTTGAACCTGGAACAACATTTTCATGATGATCTGGGAACAACACCAACACGACGATATCAGATCATCCTACTTTGGCTGAGGGGATGAGCGGGCACCCACATGCTGCAGGGCCAAATGTAGCAGTCTGGGCTCAGTTCTGAGGTTCTTTGGTTCATGTCTTCCATGCTTGCTTTTTACTTGCTTTCCTGTTTCCTAAAACTAATAAAGGAGAGAAAAACTTAAAAAATATAACTGTCTTTTAAAAAATGTATTGTGGTGTGAGGTGGTAAAGATCAGAGCTGAAACAGCAGCATGTTCAGTAAGTGGTGCGGTGATGACCAGAGGGTAGTCTGGAAACATTAATTAGCCACAGATGACATCTACATCAGCTGATGAAGGAATACAAACATTGTGCTGACTCAAATTTGATTCAAACAGATTAAAAAGTAATATGCAGCTCAATATTCAACACAGTTTACTGTGTAGTTTTTTTAAACCGTAAAATGAGATTTCACCATATTTCACTCATAGCAAGTGCAATCCCTCCATTTTCTTTTCATTGCTCAGTCCCAAAGACAGGTACGATCACACTGTGATCCAGGAAGTGGGAGTATGTCAGAGTGCCTGTGCAGTGCTCCGTGAAACACATCAAACTCTCTTTGTGGCCTAATCAGCTTTTATTATTCAAGCACCTCACATTTAGCCTCATAGATTTCCAGATGTGTTTTCCTGCTTTAGATAGCAAGGAGAGTTAACTTGAGTCTGCACCTTCTGATGCAGTTTCATGATGGATTTAACTTTATTTTGTCTTCTGTCAGTGTTGAGATAGGTGAGGATCCTCAGGTTCGCTCAGCTGCTACTTTGGTGAAGAACATTTCATACAAATACAAAGAGGAGCTCTCGGCACATCTGATTGTGGCCGGCTGGGACAGACGAGATGGAGGGCAGGTTGGTAAACATGTTTTTAGTTACAATGTAAAAGGAAGAATTCAATTCATTGTATTTATATAGCACCAAATCACAACAACGGTTACCCCAAGGCAGTTTATATGGTAAGGTAGACCCCGAAATAATAATGCGACACCCCAACAATCATATGACCCGCTATGACTTTGGCAACAGTGGGAAGGAAAAACTCCCTTTTAAGTGGCGGCCATCTACCTTGACCGGTTAGCGTGAGGGGAGGAAGACAGAACAAAAGACATGCTGCAAGAGAGAGCCAGAGAGTCAGAGATTAATAATAACTAATGTTATATGTTAAATGAAGAGCGGTCTATTAACACATAGGGAAAATAGATGACTGAAGAAGAAACACTCAATGCATCATGGGAGTCCCCTAGCAGCCTACGTCTATTGCAGCATAACTAAGGGAGGATTCAGGGTCACCTGATCCAGCACTAACTGGACTGGATCCAGCAAAAAGGAAAGTTTTAAGCCTAATCTTAAAAGTAGAGATAGTGTCTGTCTCCTGAATCCAGACTGGCAGCTAGTTCCTGCAAGTTTTGGATTCGGCTTTTAATAAGACGTCTCACCGAAATAACACACTTGACATTTGTTGTGTTCCTGTGCCCTTTGACCTCCAGGTGTTTGCAACTCTAAAAGGGCTCCTGACACGTCAGCCGTTTGCAGTCGGCGGCTCTGGCAGCTCGTATGTTTACGGGTTTGTTGATGCTGAATATCGCAGAGGCATGAGAAAGGAGGAGTGCCAGCAGTTTGTTGTCAACAGTAAGATTTTTATTCCACTTTTTTTCTGGCTTTTGTTAAAAACTTTTTGATTTGACTACCAACAATATTTTTCATTATAAATATTTAAATATTTTTTCACATGTTCTCTGCACCTGTCTTACTGATGCTCTTATTCTTTGTCACAGCTCTCTCTTTGGCAATGAACCGTGATGGCTCCAGCGGAGGCGTGGCCTACATCGTCACCATTGATAAACACGGCACAGAGGAGAAAGTCGTTCTAGGAAATCAGTTACCCACCTTCTTTGATCAGTGACATGTTTGTTGTCCTCACAGTAGCTGTGGCAAACCTGTCAACCAAGTCAGCTTGTAATATGTAAACACTGAACAACACTTTTTGCCAATAATTAAATAAAAGAAAAATAACTCCCATGTTTCTGTTTATTATCAAAAGTATGATTTTAATGTTGATATTGAACTATTGAATTTAAAATATAACAAAAATTAAGCTTATAATATTTTATCTTTGATTTAACTACCATGTTAATTTTATTGGTATTATTTTTTTAACTACTTGAGCTACTGGAGGAAATGCAGTTAACATGCTTTTCTTTGAAATAAAACCCAGAAGTTTCTTAAGCCTGTTCGTACACATACAATTTATAAACACTAGGAGCAACAGCAGCTGTCTGAGGTATTTAGCCTGGGAGGCCCTCCACTTGTCTCACGGATCAAGAACAGTAGTTTATTCTTCCCAGTACTGACAATACATGGAACATAATTAGATTCTGAAAATGACAAACATATGACCTATCACAAGTCTGACGCAGGCCTGTGAAATTCAAATTGAAATATAAACTGTTGAAAGATTTAATGATAATCCTCCTTTCAGTGAATAATCACTTTAAAGGCTGTTTTTAAGGAATAATGTCTCACACACTGAATGTACAGTTTTAGTTTTAAAGAGAGTGATGTCTGTTTGGACAGCAGTAGTGATTATGGTGACTTATTTAGCAGGCCTGCATCGTCCTGCTTCAGATGGTGTTGCTTTCTGTATTTTGGATTTATGGGAATCCCCTCATCCTGTAAGAAAATGAAACTGAAAGCAAGCTAACCCTAACGCTCTGGTCCTGCGACACAGCAGGTCATTTGAGGACGAGTGTTGCCGAAAAATGGCAGCGATCACAGCAACAACAATGCGCAAAGTCGTTGCTTTTATTTTAGCCGTTTCTGTCGACCTTTTGTTGTTTTACGCGTCAGGATTTGCGGTGTTTCACAGCGTCTTTGGACACTTTACGCGTCTCTGGCTCTCTGCAGCTCTCCGCTGGTTGGCTCTTATCGGCGTCTGCCTGCTCACACTCGGGGTTCCCAAAGCGCTGCTGATTCGGTTTATAACGGCGCACAGTCTGCTCCCCGCGGTGTTTGAGACCGGGACCAACGCGTTTTACAGAGAGGAGAGCGAGTGCGGCCAGCTGGGAGATGTACGCTGCTGGCTGCTGTTCAGCGGAGCTTCGCTCGCTGCTGCGCTGTTTTGGGAGATCACCATCCCGGACACCGAGGAAGAGGCCGAAGGTAAAGAGCAGAAACATAAGGCGAGAGTGCTTTTCATGAGAGTCCTCCGTCTGTACAGACCCGACTATCCCCTGCTGTTTGGAGGACTTGTGTTCCTGTCGCTGGCTGTCATCTGTAAGTAGATTTAATATTTTAGGATCTGACAAAGGTGGTAGTGATGCTAAGATAACAGTAGTGCTGACATATATATACATGTACAGTTTGAGACCTTGGTACTTCCCGGCATTTCGTGTTCCTTCTTTCTGGCTCAGAGAAGAGCTCGAGAGGATGTGGAGGGTGAAGGTAACAGTGGTCCCAGTGGTAATCAGAGCACTAGGTGCAGTGACTCCCAAGCTAGGCGAGTGGCTCCAGCAGATCCCAGGAACAATATCGGAGATCTCTGTCCAGAAGAGCGCAGTCCTGGGAACAGCTAAGATAGTGCGCAGGACCCTCAAGCTCCCAGGCCTCTGGTAGAGGACCCGAGCTTGAAGGACAGACCGGAATTAATATTTCAATTTCGGAAAACAGCCTCAAAAGAGCTGGTATCTAATGGCTGGTCTGTAATCTAATTTTCAAAGTGGTGCTTTCGTTTTGGGATTTTCTGGGACTGTTGAATGTCATTATAAATAATTTCCTCAGGGATTAATAAAATATTCTGATTCTGATTGATATATCACCTGGTGCGTCTCTTCTCAGGTGAAATGTTCATCCCTTTCTACACTGGGAGAGTCATTGACATCCTTGGAAGTAATTACCAGGAGAATGACTTCCTGTCTGCTCTCATCTTCATGGGCCTTTACTCTCTGGGAAGGTATGAGGCAGGCAGTGTTTTTCCTCCACATTTATCCTCTGTCTGTTCCTCACAGGTAACATCTAACAGATTTTCTCTTTGATTGATCAGTTCTGTCAGTGCCGGCTGCAGAGGCGGTCTCTTGACTTGTGCCATACACTCCTTTACGTGCAGAATCAAAGTTATGCTTTTTGGGGCTTTGACCAAACAGGAAATTGGATTCTTTGAGACCATAAAGACAGGTAAGGCTGACATATGCACACAAAGGACAAAGCATGTCAGATAAAGCCTGAACAGTTGGTTACATAATAGACTGAAGATGGAACAAAGTAACTTTTTTTTTCTCCGTGCAGGTGAAATCACATCCAGGTTGTCCAAAGACACCACCCTGATGGGAAGAACAGTGTGTCTGAATGTCAACGTGCTGCTGAGGACATTCATCAAAACAATGGGCATGATCTCTTTAATGTTGAGCCTCTCATGGAAGCTCACATTTCTCGTACTGATGGAGACGCCTATCACCGGCCTCATACAGAACATCTATGACACACATTACCAGGTAAAAGCAGGTTAACAGGAGACAATGAATTACAATTTGATCTGCAGAACGTCTTCAAACATTGTCAAAATTCTGTCTTGAATCAATATAATTCCCCAGAGACTTACATGATTTCACACATCCCAGTTTGAGTTTTGATGTTTGTGGCATCAGGTGTGCTGGAATTTTTCCTCAAGTCCAAAATCATGTTCTTGGTTTTCGATATGTTGAGCTGGAGATAAGAATAATAAAGTATGTGTATGTCTTACAGACTAAAACAAAAAAGATTTCTCCTATGTGTGATATTAAACTCTAAACGTATCTCCTTCCACTATAATGATTGATTTGTTCATGTTGATAACACAGGACTCCTGTTCCCTGTGATCAAGAGCAAAATTATTAATAATACTTAACTATATTTCCTTCTCCTTCATGCTCTCCTCAGAGATTGTCTTTGGCGATGCAGGACTCAATGGCTTTGGCAAATGAAGCTGCAAATGAGGTCGTGTCTGGTATTCGCGTGGTACGGAGCTTTAACACAGAAAAACACGAAACCCGTCGCTATGACAACTGCTTGATGGACACACACAAGCTCAGCATTCGACAGTCCACTGTCAGGGCTGTTTACCTGCTTGCACGGAGGGTGAGAAGCTACTGTGTTTTTGTGTGTTTGTCAGAGATTATTGTGTATCACAGTTTTAACACCATGTAATGTGTGTGTGTGTCTACAGCTGACAGGGCTGGTCATGCAGGTCTTTGTGTTATACTACGGTCGGCTTTTCATTCAGAGAGGACAGATGACCACAGGGAACCTCGTTTCCTTCATCCTGTACCAGTCAGACCTTGGAGACAACATCAGGGTATCCCATAATGCTTTGTGCTCTATCATTTACTTTCATACAACCATAGCTCACATCTGGCATGCCAAAGTACTTTATTACTTTTGGCAGGACAATTCATACAACCCGTGGCACCATTTATGCATTTGTTGATAAATATGAGGTACAATTTGTAGACTCATAAGGTAAAAGGCATTAAATACAAACACATATTGGGGCAATTGTGGCTCAAGAGTTGGGCGTTCGCCTTGTAATCGGAAGGTTACCGGTTCGAGCCCCGGCTCGGACAGTCTCGGTCATTGTGTTCTTGGGCAAGACACTTCACCCGTTGCCTACTGGTGGTGGTCAGAGGGCCCGGTGGCGCCAGTGTCCGGCAGCCTCGCCTCTGTCAGTGCGCCCCAGGGTGGGTGTGGCTACAATGTAGCTGCCATCACCAGTGTGTGAATGTGTGTGTGAATGGGTGAATGACTGGATATGTAAAGCGCTTTGGGGTCCTTAGGGACCAGAAAAGCGCTATATAAATACAGGCCATTTACCATATTTATTGTTGGACATAAGACCTCACACCAGCCTCACAACATTTTTAGGTGATCCTCAGCAGAGATGGCAGAGAGATCAGATGACCTAAGATGTTTCAGTGGTTCAGAGCTTTTAAACTAGACTAAAATATATATAATATTACACTTTTTAAAACATCTGGTAATCTGAGAAAATTAATGCATTTAACATACTGCACCTGTACGTAGACACTATAAATTAAAACATGTTTGTTAATCATGTCCTGTGACTCTAATCTTCCAGACGCTCACCTACATCTTTGGTGACATGCTGAACTCCGTGGGGGCTGCTGGGAAAGTGTTTGAGTACCTGGACCGAAAGGCTCTGGTCAGCACAGACGGAAAACTTCAACCTGATCAGCTGAGAGGACACATCAGCTTCAGTAGTCTCAGCTTCACCTATCCTGCAAACCCCAACAAAACAGTGCTGCAGGTGAGACCGCAGGACAGGTGGTTTGGTTAGTGGGAGTGTGATTGTCCTATCCATTTATTTTGTTACCATAACCACTGCTGTTCTTACATTTATCACTCTTTTCAGGACTTTTCCTTGGAACTGAAACCTGGTCAGATGATGGCACTGGTGGGTCCGTCTGGAGAAGGAAAAAGTACCTGTGTGAGTCTGCTGGAGCGTTTCTACGAGCCTCAGGAGGGAGAAATACAGCTGGATGGAAAACCACTAAAATCCTATGATCACCAATTCCTCCACAAGAAGGTGATTCATCATCAGAGCTTTTTCCTGATCAGTCAAGCTGTTCTTTGATTAAACCTTCGGTCTCCTGTCTGCTTCTACATTACCTCTTTGTTCAAATTTAATAAAATTAAATGGTTATGGTATTAAATGTGTAAATTCCTAATTCAATTCAAGTTTCAATTCAGTTTAATTAATATAGCACCAAATCACAACAACAGTCGCCTCAAGACACTTTATATTGTAAGGTAGAGACCACACAATGAAAACAGAACAGCTCAACAATCAGATGAACCCCTATGAGCACGCACTTTAGTGACAGGGTGAAGGAAACACTCATTTTTGAGACTGGGTTGGGAGGGAGAAAAAAGAGATGAATAGTTATATTAATAATCTATGTAAGAAGACTGTCTACACATGTCTATATGTATAATGTGTTATGGTGTTATGTGTGTTTAATAGATTGCTGTGGTGAACCAGGACCCTGTGCTGTTCTCTGGCACCATCAGACAAAACATTGAATACGGGCTTAAAGGCTGCTCGCTGGATGAAATCAAGGAGGCAGCAATGAAAGCCAACGCCCACGACTTCATCATGCAGCTGGAGAAAGGCTACGATACAGGTGAACACTCCTCACAGGCTTTTTTACATGGCTGCATGCAGGCCTGCATTTGTATGTCTGATAAAATTTTGCAGCAAACTTGACTCTGTGCATAAAAAAATGCATTTTTTTGAGAGTTAGTGTGATACATGTTTCTTGTATTTTGGGTTGGTTTTTTTACATTTTGCATATTAAATCTAAATCTTTGATTTTATGATGTTGCCCATTTCTAAGAGGTGGGTGAAGGTGGAGGTCAGTTAGCTAAAAGTGAGAGGCAGCGGATCGCCATCGCTCGGGCTCTCGTCAGACAGCCCAAGGTCCTCATCCTGGACGAAATCACCAGCTCTCTGGACACTGAGAGTGAAAATAAGGTATTTTACATATTTAAATGTTTCCTCAGCAGCCAGAAGCTTCTATGTTTATGTTTCAAACATGTTTGATACTAAAGATTAAACAGTGAGGGGTCCGCAGCTTCACCACTCCGGGAATCCATAAATAGGAAAACAGTTCTTACTAAAAAC
The DNA here is from genome assembly GCA_029532605.1 of Oreochromis grahami. NCBI lineage: Eukaryota > Metazoa > Chordata > Actinopteri > Cichliformes > Cichlidae > Oreochromis > Oreochromis grahami. The sequence goes on from JAQSNX010003531.1 coordinate 93,926, forward strand.
CGACTAAAGTGGGAACATTGCCCTTAGGATACTGACTTTAAATTGCTTGTTTGACTTAGTTTTCAGCATGATAATCAGTGTCTGATTCACAAAAATGCAAAGATTAATGTGCTTTCACCCCCCCTACGTGGTGTTTACTAAATGCAAAAATACTTATAGCTTTAAGTGGTGCTCTAGCAAAGTGACCCCTGCGAATTTTGAGAAAAAAGCAAAACAAATTTTGGATATGGTGAAAAAAACCCTAAATATGCCCAGCAAAATGAAAAACATGACAACACTCAGCGAAATACTCGAGAGAGCTACACACGGTAAACTGTTATGATGGAGGAATGCTGGACTGCCGGAGAGGCATTAAGGAGAAATAACGCTCTCTGATTGGTTACTTTCAAACCTCACACCTCTGAGTACACGGGTATTTCACCATTTAGGTATTTCAACCTTTACAGTTGCTTTTTCTCTCTATGGTACTAAAACATGCACATAGATTTATATATTGTTTATGGAAACTTAGCGGTATTTCTGTTAACAATCTATGTCTGTTAGTGACAATTAGTGAATTATATTGTTCTAAATAATTTAATAATAAAACACATGACAAATTATATACTGCCATAGAAAGACTGTAGAGGTTATTTACAGTTTCTGTGAAATTGCCAGTGTTTCCATGAATTATTAGTTATGTTTCAAGGATCTGTTGCTAATCAGTCTTATCTTTTATTTATTTCACCAAACAAAGTGTACTCACAGAATTAAAACCCAACACACCTCTTATTTAGGATCATTGAATGCATAAAAATAAATGTATTTCAAAACAAAACAGTAATTGCTTTAACAGAACAGCTTATTCTCTCTCTGTTATGTCAACTAATATTTGTTATTAATTTATTTAAAACATGTCCTGATAATGGGAGTGGTGTATTTTTAAATTCCTTCTGTGAATACAGCATAGGTTCCTACTGATGTCCATGAACACTGCTTTCACTTAAAAACAGACTCAGTTGATACTAATAACATGTTTTTCCTTCTGTCTCTGCACAGATCCAACAGTCTCTCTCTAGCATCCCCAACCAGACCCTCCTGGTGATCGCTCACAGGCTGAAGACCATCGAGAACGCAGATCAGATCGTTGTTGTCAGTGGTGGAAAAGTTAAAGAGCGAGGGACTCACAGGGAGCTGATGGACATGAAGGGAAGCTACTACAAACTGAGAGAGGAGCTCTTCACTGAAGGAAACTCACAGCAGTAACAAACCACTGAGTCTGTGCTGAAGCTCGATGTCCTGAGATCATTGTGTGTAAAACGAGAGCAAGCCAGAGGTTATGTAAATATTGAATATATGTTGTTTTGTATATATTTGGAAATAAACCGTTGATTAAATTATACATATTTTTGATTTTTCTCTTAAATATGTATCTTCATGATATATTCTTGTTCCATTTCCTTGCTTTTGATAAAGGTGAATAAATGTTTAACACATTAAACATGTGACGCCATAAACCTCCCTTTATCATTAATCAGAGAGATCAAAGGTCACTTTATTTCCCTCCAAAAACATTGATAAACTCATCACAGACTCATCTAAATGTGCTGGATTGTAGTCCCATATTTATTTAAAAAAAAACAAAACTTTCACTGGACATTTAATGGCTTCGGCCATTTGATAAGTTTTTTTCCCATCCATCCATTTGCTTCCGCTGATCCTTTCCAGGGTCGCGGGGGGCGCTGGAGCCTATCCCAGCTGTCATAGGGCGAGAGGCGGGGTACACCCTGGACAGGTCGCCAGTCTGTCGCAGGGCTAACACACAGGGACAGACAACCATTCACACTCACATTCACTCACTAATTCACACCTAGTGACAATTTGAATTATCCAATTAACCTATCCCCACAAGCTGCATGTCTTTGGACGGTGGGAGGAAGCCGGAGTACCCGGAGGGAACCCACGCAAACACGGGGAGAACATGCAAACTCCACACAGAAAGACCCCGGCCTGATGGTGGAATTGAACTCAGGACCTTCTTGCTGTGCGGCAACAGTGCTAACCACCGTGCTGCCCATGTTTTTTTCCCAATAAAGGAAAAACTGAGATGGTCACATTTTCAAAATACCACAAAATGGGTGCAACTAAAATGAGAACAATAGTACCCTGTTACTTTACTGTGGGTCAGACAGGAGAAACAATTAAAAAAACATTAATTGTACTAAACACCTAAATTACATTAATACTCTTGCTTGTAGTAATCTAAGGGTTTCTGTGATCACAGATCGGTGCCTCTCCTGTTCATCATGTCTCTGGTATCTCTAGTTTTGAAGGATCTAACTGCATTTTTTGCCCAGAATGAAAATGAAAGAATTTTCGATGCTGCCATCAAATCTAAGCGAGGGTTGGGTTTTATTGTTCGAGCTGGTGGAAACTCCCCGAGTGTCAGAGCTGTTTTTACTGGCAGTGAAGTTTTCTGGAAAGTTGCCTGATGCCATAAACACAAAACACAGCAAAACACCAACCCCCCCCCTATCGACAAAGATCAGACACATCTGAACCAACGTGTCGCCATTTGGTCATCAGTCTGTGCGTCCACAAAATGGCGGCTGAGGTCAGGTGACTCAAACAGGGTCAGCATTTGTTTCTTTTGATTATTAATGAACTTTAAAACTTAACCAGCGCTGTGGTTTTAAAGTTTTATGAACATGTTGTATGTACTGCAGCCCACAGCTAAATGTGTTCTAAAAACCCGTGAACAGCACACGTGTATTAGAGTAATTTCTAAACGATGACATGAAAACTTAATGGAAACATCACTCACACATTAGGCTGTCGCACTAAAACTGCAGTGTCTGCTAACAGAACATTTAAAACATGGTGCCATATTTTCCCCTAACATTAGATTAACTCATTGTCATTAGCAGGAGGGTAAAATGCTCACCCAAGAGTGAAATTTGGTCTTTTATTTTTATCTTGAACTGTGTTCTACATCTCTGGGACGAGCTATTAAAACGTGTCACCGTCCATCTGAAAACAAAGACTTTTCTCCGATGGTTAAACTCTGATAGTTTGGAGTTCCCAGGTTTCTGCTGATGGGTGTGACTCATTGCTAAACTTGGCTGTTTCCCATCCACAATCCTGCACCGCCTGGAGGTTACAAAGGCAGGAGGGCACAAACTTACATCCGCCATCTTAGGCTGACACTGAACACTGAGTCACAAAATGGCCGACGCGTGCAAATAAAGTTAGACACTCGGTAAAATAATAGACGATTCCCCCCATAGCGATGGTGTAAAACCAGAGAGTTGTGTGTTTGGTGGAGACTCAATGTGCACCTATAAATATGTTTATGCAGTATATACACGTGTGTTTCTCTGTGTTAGTGTTTGTGCCTCGAAGCTTTTGCCTAATCACGTCAGCACCACACGCTGCACCACACCGCCGAGGTGGAAAGTCCCCGCTCTTCATGCTTTCACTTTCTTTTTATTTGATAATGCTTTTTATTCAGTACCAAACTTATCCAAACCACAGACACACCCAAAGTCTTGTGACCAAAAACATTGTGTCTGCGAGTCTCTTGAAAAAAAAAAAAATACATACACCAACGACTCATTATCAACACTAAATTGAACAATATTGATCATGTAGCTGCAGAGGATCGCTCTAAAGGTAGAAATTTCCTCCTGGTGTTTATGTGGATGTTACTTTGGCACACAGCACCCACTGAAACACTGCTGCAGACCGAGTGTAACAGGTTTTATTTTTGCTTTGTGCTATGAAGGCTGACAAGGTTTAATCTGATACAGACAATGACATCACTTTTCTGGAAGATGCATCTAGAAGAAATATAAAAACTGTCATGTTAAAATGTGCACCAACAGCAGCGCCGTCCACGCATCGGAAATGTGAACTGAAGCACAAACTCACAGATCCCAGTCTGAGCAAGGAGTCCGATCCACAGAGGGTCGACCTGCAGACCCAAAGCCTCCATCACCAATGTCCAGACACAGCAGGACACCTGCAGAGCTCCTGTCTCCACCCATGCCCTGATGCTTCACAGCTGCACATTATTACATATTCTTAATCATAATCATTATTCCAAGTGAATCCGTTTGTCAAAACACCAATCAAACATTTATCCCACTAAACTGAACAATATCGATCGTGTAGTTACAGAGCATCGTTCTGCAGGAAAATATTGTGTTTGCAGGAACTGGTTCATTGGTTTGGCAACAATAACAGACAGCTATGAGGCATCATTTATGATCCTGGTGATTTATGGTACTACATGTTATATATAGATTTTAAAAAATATTATAGGCTTTGATTTTATTGTAATTTTCACTTCTGATCACTATATTTTAAAATATTTCAGTAAAACATGGCCAACAGATTTGCTGCAGAAGCCTTGTGTCGATAAAAACAGGCCAGTTAGCTGTTAATCAGTTAATCATGTTACCTCCTTTCAGCTAAAAATGATTGAAAGCCATTAAATAGACGTTTTAAAATATTGTTGACATATAAAGGAAATATTTTAAGCATGACAAAAAGAAACTACGTTCGTGTGTTTGGTTGTTTTGTCACCTGATAAGTCTTATTTGTGGCTGATTCTATATAATTAATATTATTTAGTCCAGTCTGCAGGCCAAACAACTAAAATTGAACTACATGGATGTTTTTCTGTGTTGTACACAGTAATATTTTTGCCATTTGATCGACAGTTTGTAGTTTGGTTTCATTAGACTAACCCAACTAGGACATGTTGACCGTACAGAAACAAACTTGTGTCCTTTGGAGCTTCATCAGGGTCAAAAGGCCGGCTGACCTGCAAATATTTACTCTCTACAGTTTCCAGTGTTGAGTCATGAAAACAGCTCTGCCTTTATTGTGTCAGGTGTGCACGATCAAAGAAACGTCTGCATCATTTATTTTATATTGTATTTTCCATCCCTGAAACTCTTTGCTTGCTGCTATGCAGCAGCACAGAGCACTGACAGACTGCTGAGTCATCTTCACAGACTGGACTCAGTATAACATCACACTCACTTCTCTTCTCTCTAAATCAAATGCATTAAATCAGCCGATGCAGCAGGGAGCACAACAGAAATGACACCAATGCAGCTTCATTTCCACACCGCATCACGTGTTGTTTGAAACATGAGAACATGAGTTTGAACAGAGCAGAAATGAGCAGAAAAGGATTAGAACACACATGAGCAGCGTGCTGCTATATTAAACCTGATCTTAGAGAATAAGGTGATTCTTGACAATAATTTTGATCTACAGTTCTTCCTGAAGTAATAACAGCTGCATGTTTTCACTGTGGGGTATTTTATATTGTTTTAGTGTCAGGTAAACCTCCCCCCACAGTCTTCTGTGAATCCCCCAAATTCCCCAGACAATCGCAGGAGTTGCAACATTTACTGCAGGACGTTTGTAAGATTACAGTCAAGAAGTCGTTTCCCAGTTTGATAGCAATGAAATATCCAATCAAATACATGCTGTGTCATGTGGTCAGCTGGGGGAAGTCCCGGCAAAATTACTGAAGCTCTGATCTGAGGTCTGCTGTTGAGTCCAGAGAGATAAAAACAGAAACCAATCCTTTACCAGCAAAACAAAACACATGACCAGGATCTGTGATACAGGCAGAGTAAGAGCGCCGCTCCTGACTGTGTCTGGACCTTTACCAGCAGCCATGTGATTTACTGTAAGTCTGGCAGTTTGGTAAAGTTTGGGACTCTCAGAGAGCACTGAGAGGACTCACTGCGCATGACTGACATGTAGTGAGAGAAAAACAGAGCTGAACATGGAAAACAAACTGCTCTGACTCATAGACCACAACAAGTGGTTATAGGCAGTGCTGCCATGCTCCACACACCCATCAAGGGTCTTTGTTATTATGTTGTGATCAGTGACAGGAGTGTTTGAAGCCACAGCAGCTCACAGAAACCCAACTAAACCAGATCAAACAGCAGCGACACATAGAGAAAGCAACTTTTCCTGCTTATTACTATAATGTGATTTATGTGCGTGACTCACTTTACATATAGTTTAAGCTCTCTATACTTCAGCAGCTCTACAGATAGAAACCTCATTATGTTCTTGGACTCTGTTTGAGAGCCTGACACAGGAACTTTATTCAAAGGTCACATGAGGACAGCCAGGCATTCAGGATGTCAGAGCTGGTGGGAGGATTTACTTAAAGTAGAGCTGTGATAAAGAGCATTAGAAGACCAGCAGCACCCCAAAGTGATGATCTGCAGAACTTTCACCAGAAAACCGAACACGTGACTTCCTGTAATTCAGCTGTTCAGCTGTAACTCTGGCTGCCTTATATCTGGGCAACATTTTTAAATAATAGTTTATGAGTTTCCCACTGAAAATATTGTATTAACACTGTTGTTTAAACGAAGTATTACTCACACTTCTATTTGAAATTCTTACCAATCTATTCTTATTCCCGCTTTGTATTATAACACATAGTGTTTTGTATGAAATTAATTGCTTTTTAAAAATTGCCCTAATAATTGGAGCGGTGTAATATTATATTCACTGCCTGTATGACTAACACTTTCTTCTGACATTCTTCAGCCCTATTTCCCTTAAAAACAGATTCACCAGCTGGATTATTTCTGACCCTCACAGATTCAACAGTCTCCCTCCAGCAGTCCCAACCAGACCCTTTTGTTGAGATCACAGGCTGAAGACCATCGAAACTCAGATCAGGTTGTTGTTGCAGCAAAGATGGAGCTGATGGACGTGAAGGGAAGCTACTGCAAACTGATGGAAGCTTTTCACTGAAAGAAACTCACCACAGTAACAAACTGCTGAGTCTCTGCTGAGATCATTGTTCTGCACAACTGTGCAGCATAAAGCTGTGTGAGAATGTTCTGGAGCTTATGTAAATATTTAATAAATGTTGTTTTGTGTATACTGCAATTAAAGGTGAATAAATGATTGACACACATACAGGAAACACCATAAACCTAATTTATGATCAGAGAGACCAAAGGTTGCTTTATCGTACTTTATATGCCAAATAAAGATTAATAAGCAGCATCAGAGATTAATCTAAACGTGTTATGGAATAATTTTTTATGCTTTGTGTCCCACGTTTATTTAAAATAAAACCTTTCACTAAATACATTCACAGGACATTTAAATGACCTCGCAGTGAGAACAGTGGCTTTGGCTAAAAGGGGATCCTGTTTTTTTTCACTGAAGTAAAAAACTGATGGCGTCACTAAATGTGTGTGACTGCAGTTATGTAATATAAATTTCACTGTATGAAAAGAGAAAAAACATAAATGGTTAAACGTGACAAAATTAAATCCTTCATTAACAGGAAGAACCAGAAATATTCTAGATTTTCAGTTGTTTAGCACAGTTATAGCTGTGATCACATATCGGTGTGTGTCGTGTTTTTAACTCTGGTTTTCAACCATGAAACTACATTTTGATGCAATGAATCAAAAAATGAAAGAAACTGATGAATGCCTTCATATCTAATGGAAAGTCCCTGACTATCAATGCTGTTTGTTTTTGGAAAGCTACCAGATCACCTCCTACAAACAGCACAACACCAACTCCCTCTATCGACAAAGATCAGCCTCAGTTTGACGAACACGTGGCGCCATTTTGTCACCGCTCCGTGCTTCCACAAAACGTCCCCTCAGGTCACAGCCGGACATCAGTCAGTGTTTGTTTCTACGTAACATTAATGAACTTTTATCATCTTTAAAGCTTAGCCAGTGTTGAAGACTTTATGAATGTCATCTTAAATACTGCACAGCTAAAGACAAACATCTGAACAGGACAGTGTACAGGTAACATACACCTGTATACTGTTTTTGCTGCTTTATTTTTCCCCAAAACTTTGGAGCTACTTATTCTCATTTGCTGAAGTTTTATATTTGTTCTTTTATTTATTTAAACTTTGTTTAAAATCCGTAGAACGATCTAATAAAAGCTTTAGCACTAGCGCCGTCCTTTCTTCAGTAGTCAAACTCTGACAGCTGCCAGGTTTTTGAGCAGCATGACTCAGGCTGAAACTTGGCTGCTTCCCATCAGGAATCACGTCCTGCCTGCGGGTTACGGAGACAGGCGGCCACAAAATTACAGACCGCCATCTTAGGCTGACAATAAACACACATCAAGTCACAAAATGGCCGACAACCATGTAAAGAACGATAGATACCCAGTGATGATACCCTCCATCACCACTAAAGAAAAGAGTCGTATGTATACTCAGACTTGCCTGTAAATATTTTATGTAACGTACACGTGTCTTTGTGTGCATGTGTTTATATGCACGAGCGTTTGTGTTTCGAAGCTTTTGCCTAATCAGCGTAGCGCCATATCACTGCACCACACCTCTGAGGCGGGAAGTCCCCGCTCTTCATGCTTTCGCTTTCATTTTTGTTGTAATGCTTTTTATTCAGCGCCAAACTCACCCAAACCAAAACACGCCCAAAGTCTTGTAACTGAAAACATGATGTTTGTGATTCTCTGTTACGGTTTGTGTTGTTTTGGGGTTTTTGCAGTGCTTTACATCAAACAGCCACATAATTAATATCACTAAAGTGAATAATATTGATAATCTGATTTCAGAGCTTTGTTCTGCAGGTAAATATTTCCTGCTGGTGTTTATGCAGATGTTTCTTCGCCACGTTCCACCCACTGAAACGCTGCTGTAGACCGAGTGTAACAGGTTTTTACTCTGTGCTATGAAGGCCGGCGAGATTTAATCTGATGACAAACACTGACATCATTAATTTTACTGCAACAAATATTTCAGAAAATTTATGTCAGAAATATGAAAACACTCATGTTAAAATTTGTGCACCTCCCCAATGGCAGCGTCCTCCACTGAACCCTGCAACATTTTAAAGAAACTGAACTGATGAAGTTCACCCGACTCCCAAACTCACAGATCCCAGTCTGATCTGATGGATCATGGCCAGATCAACTGAAGCCCACTGTGTAAACTCCAGGACCCAAAGGATCAAATGCCAACATCCAAACACAGCATGACACCCTCCACAGGTCCTGTTTCCATCTCAGATGATTCACAGCTGGACTGATCCTAACGGAGGATTTAAACTTCAAGTCACCAAGTGTGTGCTGCACTATTTTTTTTATATTGTTAATTTATTCTCCAACAAAGTTTCATAGTTTTCACAGGGTCGTGGAAAGTTCTCCTTTTGTTTATTACCCCATAAATATATGTATATGTAACACATGTTTTTAACATTAGAGGTTTTTAAAATTGTACTTTTTATTGCAATGCTTGTAATGCAGTAGAAATATTTACTGGTGCAGACTGGGCTTTGAGGCAGATGCTTAATGCACAAAGTGTCAATGACAGAGCAGAGTAATTTCCTTTGGGCTAAAAATGACTGAAATCCATGTTTGATGATATTTAAGCATTTTAGAATATCAGTGACAGATAAAGCAAACAGCACAGGTATCATAAATACAAACAGAGGAAGACGAATCATTTTAATGTCATCATGTCTTCATACAATGAGATTTTATTTTGCATGTCTCAGCACAGAAAAGATGAGACACTAAGCTCGCCCTTTTACATGCACAGAAACACACACACACCTTAACATACACACAAAAAAGAAAGACCCTATATAAAGCAGCGCTACCAAACTCCACCATGTGTGCAGGTCTGCAGAATAAACATGAGCAAAAGTCACAGAACTGAAATGGATTTCACAGCTCTGATCAACAAGCTGTCTCTCAGTCTGGTGGTGTATAAACAGTCCATTGAGGCGATCGTGGCCCAAGAGTTGGCAGTTCGTCTTGTAATCGGAAGGTTGCCGGTTCGAGCCCCGGCTACGACAGTCTCGGTCATTGTGTCCTTGGTGGCGTCAGTGTCCGGCAGCCTCGCCTCTGTCAGTGCGCCCCAGGGTGGCTGTGGCTACAATGCAGCTGCCATCACCAGTGTGTGAATGGGTGGATGACTGGATATGTAAAGCGCTTTGGGGTCTTTAGGGACTAGAAAAGCGCTATATAAATACAGGCCATTTACCATTGCCAGGGTGGGTGGGGTCTGCAGTGACATGTCTTCCCCTTTTTTGGATCCGTCCAGTGAGTCCAGATGTTAAAGTTGACTTTGAACAATCCCTAGTTCTGATCTCACCACCTGGGCCAGATTCTTTCTGTCTCGTGCTGTGCAGCTGCTGTACACTTTCATACTAAGACAGAGGATGCTTTCTGTTGTGGCTCTGAGAAAGTCTGGTATGTTTTAGCTTCCTGATGAAGAAGAGCCTCTGTTGGGTTTACTTAGCAGTTTGGTTTGATTCGGCAGCCTTTAACCAGGAAACAATGGAGTCAAAAATGAGCTGTGCAACAGAAAAACAACATTTTTGGATCTTTTGTATATTTTATATTTTTTAATACCCCAAACACTCTGGTTGCTTATCTCTGAACCTTCACGGAAAGAAAATACTGACTTCACAGACTGGTTTCAGCATGCATTACACTCACTTCTCTCTCAACTGAAACTAATAAAGCCACCGATGCAGTACAAAATGACACCAGTGCAGCTTCATCATCACGTGTTGTTTGAAACATGAGATCATGAGTTTAAACAGAGAAGAAATAAATGGAAAAGGACTGGATAGAATAATCAGGAGGAGCATGGTGCCATATAAACATCACTGATCTTAGAGAATAAGGGGATTCTTGACAATTATGTTGATCTACAGTTTTTCCTGCAGTAATAACAGCTGCATGTCTTCACTGTGGGGTATTTTGTATTGTTTTATTGTCAGGTAAACCCCCCAGTCTTCTGTGAATCCCCTAATTTCCCCTGGGTATCGCAGCCATTGCAACATTTACTGCAGGAAGTTCGTACGACTACAGTTGAGAATTCATTTCACAGCTTAATGTTAATGAAACAATATCCAGTCAAACACATGTCAGCTGAGGGAAATCTGGGAAAAAATACTAAAGCACTGATCACCAGAGAGGAAAAAATACCAAACAGAAACTGATCCTCTGTCAGCAAAACAAAACTCATGACCTGGATCTGTGACAAAGCCTTTAAGGCAGAGTAAGAGCGCCGCGCCTGGCTGTGTCTGCACCTTTACCAGCAGACATGTGATTTTCAATAAAAGCTGTGAGCCTGGCAGTTTGGTAAAGTTCGGGACTTTCAGAAGGCTCAAGGCTGAGAGGACTCACTGTGCACGACTGACATCTAGTGAGAGAAAAACAGAGCTGAAAATGAAAAAACAGCAGTGACTTATAAACCACAAGAGGTGGTTACAGGCAGTGCTGCCATGCTTCACATGCCTTTGAAGGGTTTGTGTTGGTATGTAATGTGAAGATCCACAGGAAACCAAAATCATGTGCGTGACAGCAGTGTTTGAAGCCACAGAAACCCAACAAAGCAGCTCAGATAGGAAGCAGCATGTTACAGAGAGCAGCTCCTCCAGTTAATGAAAACACTGCTGTAATTTATTTTTAGTGCATGAGTCACTTTATATGTTTAAACTCTATATTTCAGCAGGTCTACAGATAAAAACTCCCTGATGCTGTTTGACTCTTGAAGCCTCGACACAGAAGCTTTATTCAAAGGTCACATGAGGACAGCCAGACTCTCAGTGTGTCTGGAGTTCAGCAGCCTGGTGGGAGGATGATGTCATTTACTTAAAATAGAGTCGGGATGAAGAGCATTCAAAGACCAACAGCACCCCGAGTGCCGATCTCCAGCATTTCACCAGAAAACCGACCACGTGATTTCCTGTAATTCTGGCACAGCCGCTGGGTTGGTGATGGTAAAAGATCTGAATGATAGACTTCGAGTGTCCCAAGTGGGAGAAAATAAACCTGAATTAAATGCTGTGGATGTTGTACTGACACTAATACTGTGGTACTGGAACTGGTGTTGCAAAGCAGTTTGGTTTTATGTCAGGACACAGTAACAGTGTGTGAAATGTTATCTCATTAAAACTGTTGTCGTTACTGGTTACTGGAGGACCAATAGCACCTCAATTGTTGAACTCAGACATTTTTCGAAACAAGACAACCACCTGATTTCCTGTAATTCAGCTGATCAGGAGAACCATCAGCTGCACTCTGACTGGGTTTGGTGTTGACAAAATGTTTGTACGTAGATCTCGAGTGCCCCCCTGTGGGATCAAATAATAGTGAATAAAATGACACTAACACTCAGGTGTTGTTCAAACCAACGGATTTTAAATTAAAACCAAACTACTTGAACAACTTCAGGAGCTTAAAAATGAAGCTGACATAGAAGTGTGTAAAACTTTGTTTCTATATAGTGCAGCAGATCATGTAACATTACAGGGAACTCATTCACAGGTGGATACGAGTACCAGAATGATTACATATATACTTTTATGATTACGTATTCAGGAAACTCAGGGTGGTGGCTATTTAAACATGAAATAAACTAGTCCTGCCTTTTTGAATGATCATAGGGTCAAACCACACATGTTCAATCATGTAGAACTCAACTTTAGTTTGAAATTTCTGCTTTGTTATTATAATTTTCAAACAGAGTGTGAAATGCAGTATTATAAGTAATCCTGAAAGCCTCCAGAAAGCTGCTGTTTATGGTGGCTCAGGATTTAGAGCAGGTTGTCTGCTATTCAGAAAGTCAGTGGTGTAGTCCCCAGTTCCTGCAGTTTGTTAGAGTGTCCCTGAGCAAGATAATGAACCCCCAACATGTCCATCTGGTTGTGTGTGTGTGTGAGTGACTAAAAAATGTCTTGAATGCTACATGAGAGTAAAAAAGCCCTGCATACACTACAGTCCATTTACTAAAGTAGGAACAGGTAGAACATTAAATAACAAACCTAACAGTCAAGGAGTTTGCAAAGAAAAGCGTCTGGACTTCTTTGAGTTGCTTGAAGACGTTTCACCTCTCATCCGAGAAGCTTCTTCAGTTCTAAGGTCAAATGGCCGAGAGTCCCAGATTTAAACCCAGTGGGAGTATCCCCCCAAAGAGGGACAAAGGACCCCCTGGTGATCCTCTAATCACATGCGACAAGGTGTGAAAGCGGGTGTGGTACCTAATCAGCCAGGGTTTCGGGTGAGCTCATTGTGAAACCTGGCCCCACCCTATCATGTGATTTCCTGAGGTCAGATGGCCCAGGATGTGAGTGGGCGTTAAGGCGTCTGGGGAGGGAACTCAAAACTGGATTATAGATGGCAGACAGTTGGTGTCGTAAACCACCGCCTCTGTTCAAAGATGGTCGCTCACAGTGGACATAGATGGCCTCTTTCACTCCTCTTTCAAACCATCTGTCCTCTCTGTCCAATATGTGAACATTGGCATCCTCGAAAGAGTGACCTTTATCCTTAAGATGCAGGTGGACTGCTGAGTCTTGTCCTGTGGAGGTGGCTCTTCTATGTTGTGCCATGCGCTTGTGAAGTGGCTGTGTGAAGTAGCGCATGGTAGCGCAGATGCTTTTCTTTGCAAACTCCTTGACTACGATGACCTGGATGACTGAGAACCTTCACAGACAACAAACCTAACAGACTTCATAGTTTACTTAAATGAGTTGAACCAATATAATAAACAGGTGGGCAGCATATGTTCATTCACAGCATGGTTTGAACCTGCCCATTACCTGATGGTAGGTGGTTGTCTGTCTCTGTGTAGTAAAAATAATCAGTTAATGGCGGGTGGTGTGGTGGTTTGTCCTGCTGCCTCACAGCGTGAATCCACCATCTGACCGGGGCCTTTCTGTGTGGAGTCAGCATGTTCTCCCATTTGTGTGGGATCTCTGTGGGTACTTCGGCTTCTTCCCACAGTCCAAAGACATTCAGTTAGCTAAGGCGCTAACTGATGATTCTAAATTGCCCATAGGTGTGAATGGCTGTGTGTCTCTCTGTGTTAGACCTGCACAACTTGTCCAGGGTGTACCTCACTTCTTGCCCTTTGTTAGCTGATGTAAGATACCAACAAAGTCAGAATAAGTTTTTAAGTTATATATTTGACCTCCTTATAGCCAAAAGCATGGATATCAAGAATGAAACCTTTGAATTTTTATCTAGTGGTTGAAAGTCTGCAGTAAAGCATCTGTTTTCAAAAAGGAAAATTAATCTGAAAATGTAAAAATTAAAACAGCTACTAGGATTTTTCAAATTACTGGAACAAACAAAATTGTGGACATGTATCTGCTTTCAATTATCTATGGGGCACTTAATTTACTGCAACATGTTACTGGCCCCTCACATAACATCACATGATGCATTCTAACTTTGTTCACCTCAGTTCCAGTAAAACTGAGGTTCTTGTGTTTGGCCTTGACAGTTTCTTCTACGGAGGTATCTTCTAAGGATGATATCGATGTTAGCTGAGACATGGGACGGGATGAGAAACAGAAGGATTTATGAAGCTTTGATATTATTCATTTTTCCAATAAAAACAATAAAAAGTTTTCAGTCTTCATTATGCTGAATGGCTGTGGCAGAGGAATAAGCAGCCCTTGAATCTTTCAAATGTGATGTTAAAAGAAAATAGTTCCTCTAAATGAATGAGGTGGAGCTGTGTTGTTTTCCATAAATGCTCCACTATCAGCTTTGCTGTGGTTCAAGCTGCGAATCTTGGTGTTCATCCACGAAGCGTAATTGTTAAAAGTAACATTTCTCATTTTAAAATGAGCTTTTCTGTCTAAAACAGACAAACCCTAATAATAACAGAATCTACATTAATGTAAAATCTTTACATGAGAAAAAGCTGTAGCAAATTTATCAGCAAAAAGGTGATTAAAAATCACATGTGGAACACAGAAACTCCAAATTAAGAGACAAATTTTTTAAAAAAGCACGATGAGAATAAAATGTCCACAAAATAAAGAGCATCAATAAAATAAAAAATAACCCAGAGTAATAATAGGATCTGAAACATGTCCTTTGTTATGTAAAGGGCCAGCACATGTTGGGTCAGCTTTAAAGATTACATCAGTGTGAGGATCTTTCCAACATATTTATCTAACGTTCATCTATGTGAATGTTAAAATCTCCAATAATAAGCAGTCTTGACGGGATCAATGTGGAAGACAAAGAGTCACAAAAATCCTTCAATAAGGACGTACATGGACCAGGTGGATGGTAAATAACAACAGTAAAACTGATTATTTCTTCCATCTTTAAAGATCTTAGACTCAAATGAAAAGGTTTTGGAGCTCACAGCACATAAAGCTGCAGTCAGGCACCACATCCTGAAGAATATGAGCTGAAGAATAGAAGAGAGTTTCACAAGGGAAGTGTGTGTTAGCCAGAAACAGGAAATCCATCTCCTTGGACACAATTTAATCTTTTAAGGTGAAATTCTTATTTGAGATCCTGAGAGGAGATGAGCTGGGATCTTCACTGATGACAGCTGGGCAAAGAACACGAATCACTGTGCACATAAAACTCACTCATCGGTGGGGAGACCACAAGACCTGCAGAATCTTTCCTTCTGTGCTGATCAAAGTTTGACTGAGGTAAGTGCACTTGGGACAGAACGCCTTCGTTGCAGGTCGATTTTATAACTGTATGATCATATGGCTTGAACACTGAGGTGAAGAGAGGCGCAAAGCTAACAACTGATCACTGCCTGGTGGTGACTTGGATCAGGTGGTGGGGGAGGATGGAGGCCTGGTGTACCCACACATACAGTGAGGGTGTTTGGGGAGAATCTGACAGCATTTCAAAGGAGGCTGAAGATACTGAGTCCAAGTGGACTGTGTTTCTCACCCCACTACCAAAGCAGCTACAGAGAGCTGAGGCGGGTGATGGGCGCCTTCAGGTCAGTAATTCCAAAAACCAGATGGTGAACATCAGAGGTGAAGGGAGCTATTAAGGTGAATTATATTCATCTTGGTTATGTTCTACTGTGAATAAAATATTTATTTATGAGGCATTTTATTTTTATTTAAATTTTACACAGTGAACCAGCTTTTGAAACTTGTTGTAAGCTTCCACCCTCACCCGTGGGCACAAGTTCTGAATAGTGACTATAGGTCACTGAGAGGCCACCTGATGCAAGTGGCAGAAATGAACCCCCTGAGAAGGATGGCTGGGCGATAGAGTGAGGAGCTCGGTCATTCATGGAGGCCTCAGAATATCTTATTCACAGTATAAACTACATACAGCACTTTGTAAAGCACACAAACGCTGATGATTCTCCCATTTACACAGAAATACTGTACATGAAAACAGGACACGACCCAAACACAGCCTGAGGCACAGCTGCTCCTATTTGAATAGAAGTATGTTGAACAACACCCACGTATAGTGCCAATACAACATATTAATTGCATTTCATTCTTCTCCTTCTTTTTTTTTTTTTAATCCCGCCTGGGGGCACTCATGTTCAGATCTTTTGGCAAGAACAGTCCCACCAGTGTACTGTTGACACGTCACCAGGCCAAATAATTTACATGAAATCAAAGAGTAATCTGGCTTTATGGTGAAAAGTAAATGAATCTCCCAATTACAAACACACACACGAGGTTCCAGTGTCTTGACTTAGAAACAGGTGCCAAACCAAACTGTTCTCGTTTTGTTTATCTGTGCCGTGTTTTTATTTGTTTAAAATAAAACTATATAGGATAAAATTAAATTTCCACTTAAAACGTTTCACATATTTATTTTAAATTCAGAGTTACACAAAAATTATTTACACATGTAGCATATTTGTAGCTTTCATGCTCATATAACACCTTATAAAACCACCGTATCAGTTTTACTTCATGATATTAAACTAATTTGTCCATAAAAGGTTCAGTTATGCATTATATCACATCATCACATCGCATAGTGACCGACTGACATGACATGTTGTAGAGCAGGACCTTAGCATTGCTGAGGTGCCACAAAAACTGGCAAATTTTTCCCAACAACCAAACTCTGTTTCTCAAATCAGTGAATACAACTGCTCAAATGTACATAGACATTTATATAGACAAAAAAGGAGAAAGTGTGACTGTAGAACAGTGAATAATAGAGCCTGAGGTCCAAGAAGGAAGCCAGAAGAGCCTCAGGTTTCCAAAATGTTTAGATGGGAGTAAACAACACTCAGGCTAAAACAATGGGAGTGCTCAATATCATTTCTCCTGAGACACTCATTAAAGCTCGAGTGAAAAGTTTAAAAAAGACCAACAGACTACAAGAAAAAGAAAACTGGGCGATTACAAGGGCCATGTGATCTCTCAGGCTGAGATGAGGAACTCACTGCAATGAAAAAATAAATTAAAATTCTCCAGGATCAATGGGACAGTGCCAGAAATTACACCATAAGTGACAACATAATTTTAATGAGAGACAAGGACATTTAGTATACGATAAGATGAGATGATAAGGTGTCATAGAATATGTCTAAATCAGCAGATGAATCTAGGCCGCTGCTGCAGTCATACGGATGGCGCACCGGTGCCTCAAGGTAAAAAGTCACAAGGGCCACAAGATTATGTCCATGAGCTTTAGTGACCGAAAAACCAGGATCGTGATACAAGCGGCAGAAATAAGCTTCCTGGGAAGAGTGGCCCCTTTCTTAGTGTTTGCACATGCAAGAGAGGTTGCGTTGACACCCTCATGAGGGGCGACAGGATTTCAAACAGGTTTGATTTTATTGCGATCATATGATTGCTGATCGGGAGCTGGTTGTGAGGTGTTAATCGCTTCTCGTTACCCCATGTATACGACACGATGCACGACACACGATTAAGGTGAAACTCGGGTCGATCCCCAAAACGGTCGCACGACTGAAAAATCTTCTCACAATGGGCCAAAAATCGCACAGTGAATGCCACTTTTGTGACACTGTAAACTCTGACTTTAAGCTCAACAACCAAGCTAGTTTACGCCTCTGGCAAACTGACAACATGGCTCAGTTCTCACACTAAACAAAGTCTCACTTGCTAAATCAGGAAAATAAAACCATGTGGGTAGCAGCATGAAACATACCGTGAGCAACCCGGGATTTATAACAAGAACTTTCTGATTATTAGAATTTACTGAACGTTACAGCAGCTTACAGTGTCAGGACACTTTTTAAGTTACATACTTGTTAAAATTATTAAGTGATTATGATATACTGATATGCTTATATGCTATACTTATATGATATAGCTTACTTCCTCTCGGGCTAATAATGGGGCAAATAAGTGAAAATGAAACACTACATGTACGAAGGCTAATCTACACCATGGACCCCTAACTCTGAAAAAACTAGAATTTTTCAGGGTTCTTTTTTGTTACTGCTGGCTGCACGGAAACATGAAAATCCATCTGTTATCCATTTGTCTGTAGGAGGAATAAAATGAAAAAAACCAACCAAACAACAACAACAAAAAACTGTAACCTTCTACATAATCTGACCTGCACCTCCTGAGAAATGTTACTACACATTGTGTCAGCGCATAACACAATGACTTGAATTCCATGGAAAGCTGGCATGTAGTGATAAGAGGAGTTTCCAGTTACAACACAAGTTAGGACGTAGATTTCTGCGACCAACAAACTAACCAACCCAGTGATGCCACATTCTGTACTGGCACAAGATGGCGCTAAACATGCTTAAAACCTTTAAATTAAAACACTTTGTAATTCCAGCTGTTTTTTTAGTGAAGTGTTGTTTGTGAATGAGGTGATTCTTCATAGCGAACAACAAGAGCCGAGTCCCACCGAGTCCCACCGAGCAAACCCGAATCTTCAGCCCTGCTGAGAATGCAGGCAGGGCCGGGGCTACGGCTCCCCACACCCTCTAGCACAGTAGTTCCCAAACTGCGCAGAGCTATTGCAGGGGGGGGGGGGCATGAAAAGGGAAAAAAAACAAAAACAACGCTTGGACAATGCTAGCACGGGCGCCCACACAAACGCAAAGCAGGAGATGAAGCATTGCTGAATATGTTTCCAAACCAACTTCATTCTAAGCCAAAGACTAGAAAATATGGTGAAGCATATCTTCCCTTTGGTTTCACCTGCGCAAGTGCTGAGGTAGGTCTCCCTGCAGAATTAGTTTTCCCTGCATCGGGAGCAGCGCTGGGCTGTTCAAATCACGGACAAACAGTATCCCACAGTTGTTTATGTTTTTGAACCCATTTTGTAAATGGTAAATGGCCTGTATTTATATAGCGCCTTTATGGTCCCTAAGGACCCCAAAGCGCTTTACATATCCAGTCATTCACCCATTCACACACACATTCATACACTGGTGATGGCAAGCTACGTTGTAGCCACAGCCACCCTGGGGCGCACTGACAGATTTGATTTTGTGGAGGGTTTTTTGGAAAAATGTATTGATAGCAATGTTGAACATTATTACACAGGAAAAAAAACAACTACATGTAAAATAATGACACCGTGATACCTCTGCCTTTCTAAATGCAGGGACAGTAATGGCCTGTATATGTAAGCCTGTAAAACCTGCAGAGTCAGATTAACAGTATTTTGTCTCTATCTGCCATTCTGCAATTCATCTCATGTAAACAATAACGTGGCGCACAGTGTGACGTGAAAAAGGCACATACCTTTGACATTGCGTGACAAACTCTGTATTCCTTGTCCACACATAAACGCAAAAAAAAAGGAGTTTTAAAAATCTCCGTTCTCGGTGATTCGATACGCCGTTTACATGTGCCCGAAACAGCTGCGCCTTCAAAAATACCCGTGTAGGTGCGGACTGAGCGTAAAAGAGTTGGTTTTTTTATTTTCTTACTACCTGTAATTTATTGCAGATTATTTGTATTTGCTTAATTGTTTAATAAATGTTTGAGGTGTGAAATAAACCGCAATGGAGCAAAATATGGGTGTGTGTGGTTGAAGGATGTGTTTGTGCGGGGGTCGGGGGGCGCGAACATTTTTCTTGTTAAACAAGGGGTGCCCAGCAAAAAAAGTTTGGGAACCACTGCTCTAGCAGATGGAGAAACCTTTTGAAAACAAGCGCGCTGATCCAAACAGGTGTACACACAGGTGTTCACAGACACAAACCACACCTTTCTTGGCTGCTACCTCAAAGCACATTGTGCACTGTCGGTCCTGCGTGCTGCACAACAACATTCAATATTTAGTATTTACTGTTATTTACACTCAGATGGATTAATGTGATGGTGCTGTGTTTATTATGTTTCTTTCCCACCCCCAGCCATGTCTGTCAAATATCCAAGCTAACATTGATCACAGCATAGAGATCAGATTGTTTATGATAGATAACTAGCTAGTGGCTTTGTTACTGCCAGCACAGATTCCTGGAACTCGATAAGTTATTTATTGTGAAGCCGAAACTTGCTTCAGTTCACGTCCACGTCGCTGCTGCTCATTCAGACTGAATATGTTGGCTGGTTCAACATGACGGGCAGAGCTTTGAAACTTTGGCACGAAACTCCGTGTTTTTAAGATGACTGAAACACCTTTTCACGTTTTGTACCATTTGCACTGTGCGTTAGTAAAAAAGTGTTGCTTTAGCGTATTTTGGACCCATCAAGGAAGCGTTCGCAAATGTGGGAATATTTTAAGTTGGCGACACCGAATAAGATGAAATAAATTTACTGTCAGTGTTTAGTCAAATATACTCGTGCACACTAAAGACATCCTAAACAACTCTGATGACCCATTTTAACATTTTTATTGTAGAAAAAAAAAAACAAACAAACATCAGTACTGGTAGAATCTGCGCTCTCCTTTGTAAAACTGAGATATAAAAAAATCATTCACTGCCTTCAGACTTCAGTTTTCATACAATAATACATGAGCTGTGTCAGACATATGAATTTCCCTTTGGGATCTATACATTTATTCTTATTCACAGTGTTATATTATTCAAGGAGTTCCTTTCTTACTGACTGCAAATAAATAAAAGATGAAGATTATGTAGGGAAATAAGACAGAAATCTGGAGTGAAAGTGAAAATAATGACACGAGTACAGGCTTTCCATATAAACACATCAGTCACACCCACTGCTTCATTAACAACATCTTCCCTGTCCAATATGTAATGTATAATCAATGATAAATCAGTTTCTCAATGCTTTTATAAAATTATTATTTTCTAGATGGAATTATTCAGGCAGGTGTTTTTTTATATGGAATACAAATAACAAATATATAAAATTATCAAATTAAGTCAGATTGGGAGGACATTTGAGTGATTCTTACAACATTAGTTACAATTCTATAAAATGTTTGAAAGGTGAATCACATATGTGAGGCTTTATCTGGCAGTGCAACAACCACTGTTGCCAGTAGATGTCGCCCACTTTCATTTTCATGCACTTTCACTTTTACTGCTGCACCTAATGAGGAATGAGTTATTTACTCATTAATCACAGAGCTAATGTACTAAATCAAAGCTCTGAAGACAACTGTCTGCAACTTTGTGATTGTGACAGGACAGCAGAGCATGTGGTCTCCTGCTTTCTGATTTGCCGATCTCTCACTCTGCTAGTTTTGCATTACAGCTCCCACCTAAAGTCAAAGTGTGCAACTGTGTGACTTGAGTGGGTTGGTTTGAGCAGCTGTAGTCACTGATTTGGTTTTAATCTGAGTTGTGGTTGTTAGTGTGTAACAAAAAAATAAATAAATAAATAAAATGAATTACAATACTAATATTTAATACAATACAATCAATATATATATTACATCTATGTATGATTAGGGGACCACGTCAACTGTTCAGTGTATAAAATAGATTTAGAGCAGGAAAACTGAACTTTTGAAGTATTGAGGACAGAAACTGGACAGATGTCATGGAATTAAACTGATACCATGGTTTTATAAGGTGTTATAGGTGCATGAATGCTACAAGCACTGTGTTGTTGTAGCTCATTGGTAGGTGGATGCCAGGTAACGTGATGGAGTCATAATATGTGATATAGATCCTCTAGACTTCAGGAGCAAGATATACCTGTGTGCCAAGTTTGGATGCTAAAGTTTAGGAGAAGTTCCTAAATTTTTTTGTATTATATTTCAGATCTGTCACTCTAACCCTAGATTTACCCTGTATCCAATGAGTGTACTGTTAATGGTTCAGAAGGATGACTGAATTACAGGAAATCATATGATTCCCTAGTTTTATGGTAAAAATGCCTGAGCTTTGAAATTGGGGTGCAGTTTGTCTTCTACTATTTTACCCATTTACACACAAGTCTACAGCACAGAGAGTATAAAAGATGGACTAAAATATTTTAGCATTTTGCAATGTTGTGTTTTTGGAACCAGAAGTTAGCTCAAACAGATGAAAGGTTAGAATTTAATGACAACTCCAGCTTTGACACACATCATTACAAACTATCATTATAAATGTAACTACATCATAAACATCATTATAAATTACAGGGGTGCAACGCACAGCCACACATACCAGCTAATCAGTGCCAAGTAATACACTGATAAAATAATGTAATTTCACTCATCAAAACTGAAGCACAAACCTCTTCGGGTAACATTAGTCAGATAATCCATTAATCTAACTTCTGAGAGGTTACAAAACTGCTGAGCATAAATGATTTGTTAGACAAAAGGCTACTGTTAAGCAGGGCAATAACTGCAGGACAGACAGGCTTCAGAGGTTTACACCGCACAGTACTTAGATTATTAAGCCTGGGTGTGAAATATGGTCATTGTGAGATGATAATAAACTGGAACTGGTAAAGATGAGGTGGCTGACCTTGAGACTGGGAAACCAGGCGGAATAACAGTTTGTGCAGTTGGTGGAACAGCAGCCGTCCAGGGACCAGGTCCAGGCAGACTAATTACGCATAATAATTAAGACTAACTGACTAATTGGAGGGACAACTACCGATGTTGAGAAAACACGTAGGTCCTTAGCTTATGTGGTGGCCACGGGCGAAAACTCCATGATAAACTCGTTGTTATTCCTGAGGTCCAGCTTCAGACGGATACCGTCCTGTAACACTGAGTAATGTCCACACACAGCATCGCTTGAGGTTAGCAAGCTGCTAGCAGACAGGCTAAAAACAAAGCAAACCAGGGTAGCCTACGTAGCAGACTACGTCAGGGAACCAGCCTAAAGGGGCGTGCTGGGCAGCAGCCGTCACACCGAAAGCGCTGAAGAAGATGTTACCACCAAATCCAGAAAAAACGTTAAAAGCCGGTAAGATGGACAAAGTGGTCCGGAAGTTACGTCAATAAAAAAAGGTATCTTAGCTCAACAACAACAATATTCAATTCAATTTTATTTATACAGCCCCAAATCATAACAACAGTAACTTCAAGGCGCTTTATATCCTTTTATTCAATTCAATTCAATTCAATCTTTATTGGCAGACTTCATGTCCATAAAAAACGAGACACAACCCCCAACACAAGGTATAAACCATTAAATATATATATGTATATAAATAAGTATATAAAGCATTTGTAAAAATATAAAACCATAATTTACATAAAATACAATTACTTAAAATAAATCAATAAATACACAAACACTTTAACCAGTGCTTTCTCAGATTGGATGAGTAACGGGAACCACTCACTGTCGGATCTGTAAGTGCTAGAATTATACTGTTACTCGAACCATCCAGTCGTTCTCTAAAATTGTACATTAACTTTCTTAAAAGTGCTTTAAAAGTCCAAACACCCACAGCTACAAACATCTGGCTGGCACTACCCCTTCTAGGTATCCTGCAAAGGATTCTCATCGCATCATTATATGCAACATGCAGCTTCTGCATGCTACATTGTTTGTAGGATGACCACAAGGGGGCAGTATATAGCGGTGTGCAATTCGCTTTAAACAAAGCCACTTTAACTGGAAGTGAACAAAAGCTGAATTTGCGTGCAATAGTATTTGCCTGCACATAGAGCTTACATCGTTGTCTGTATATATCATCATCATCATTCATTTGCTCAGTAATAAAGTGACCAAGGTATTTCACCTTTGTATGAACTTTTTTGTGTCAGTTTAAACAAAGGGAAATTTAGCTGTTTATCCTGCTTGGTTCTACATATCAAAACAGCACTTTTAGCAGCATTGTACTCTATGTCATATTGCACACCATATTCAGTACAGACATTAAGAAGATCCTGCAACCCAGCACTGCTTGGACTAAAAACAACCAGGTCATCTGCATACATAAGATGATTTATCAATGTTTTACCTAATATACACCCAGTGTTACAGGCTCTCAGCTGCATGGACAAATCATCAACATATAGATTAAATAAAATTGGAGACAAAATCCCACCCTGTCTGACACCATTGCTGACACCAAAGGGGGCAGAAATACTGCTTCCCCATTTAACCTGCATGCTCTGATGAGCGTACCAGTAAGAGAGAATCCTCACGATGTATTGAGGAACTCCCCGTCTCTTCAATTTATCAAAAAGTTTTCTGTGGTTCACTCGATCAAAAGCCTTAGAGGCATCAATGAAACACATGAGGACAGATGAATTTTTAGCCCTATACAAACTGACTATTTCCTTGAGTGCATATATGCACATGTCAGTGTTGTGCTTTGGTTTGAAGCCAAACTGATTATCCAGAGAAGAGATGAACACACTAACTCTGTCAAACAAGATTCTTTCTAACACCTTAGATAAAATACTGGCTAGTGCAATTGGCCTGTAATTATCCAAACAGCTCACTTTTGAAGCTTTGTCTTTCATAACTGGTACCAATAAAATACACAGCATTGAGTCTGGTAATATGCCATGAATCATAAACCCAGTGAAACAGAGTGCTAAAAGAGGAGCTAGCCTTAAACTAGCATGTTTTAAATGTTCTGCGGTGATGTGATCCAAACCAGAGGATTTATTATCAGACAACCTATGAATGGCTTCATGTACTTCATGTGCCCTTACACTTATTGTGTCATTACTCATATCAAAATTGTCCTCATATGGATCACTTTTTATACAGTTAAACAACGCACTGTAATGCTGTCTCCATAATGCAGCAATGTTATCTGCCCCAGAAACACCTTCAACAGTTGATGGTAGAGATGGTTTACAGTTATTAAGACCTTTCACCTCTTTCCAAAAATCTGCCATATTATTACACAGCATTTTCCTGGCCAAAGAATCTGCTCTCAGCATTTGCTCATTCTTAGTTATAAAGCGAACAGCGTACTTATATCTGGCATTCGCACATTTTTTCTGTTCAAATTCTGGACCTTGTTTAGGTCTTCCAGCCATGGCCCAACATTTATAAGCTGAGCGAGCTTGATCATGGTACATAGATACATGTTCTTTCCAACCAGGTCTGATGTTAGGTTTCTTATGCTTATATTGTTTATCAAGCAGTGTACCACTTTCATACAGAGCAGTCACTATATCATCATACATGGAGCAGAGTAAATGTTTATGCACAGCATCCTTGCACAAAATAGCTTCTTTGGGCAAAGAAATGTTGTTCAGATGTGTATCGGTATTACTATGATAAGCTAAGAAATCATCTTCACTACATGCTGACCAGTCTAATTTTACACTGGTAGCAATATTGTTCCACATTCACAGTAAAACCAAAAGGTATATGATCTGACACAGTTACCTCATACCTAATAGTCATGTTTGCTAAAGCTGCATGTCCATCAGCTGTACAGATACAATGGTCCAGCCATGATTATATGTTTGTAACTTCAATTCACATTACACACCTTACTGCCTTAAAGTCAGTACTGCAGTTTGTATTGAGCAGAGGGTAGAACAGTGTGAGCGCACTCGAGGGAAAACCACATGCTGGTAAGTATAGAAAAGCTTACTGAACCCATCAGACCACATCATCCACATAACAGAGAAGTGACAACTTTAAGAAAGCCCTGCAGAGCCCTACACAGGAAGTGGTGGCACTTTTGATTTCTTTCTTTCCCCTGCCATGGGCATGCTTACTGTTTAAAATAAACAGTGAAAAGAAAAGAAAACAGATGAATCATAATAATAATTTCCACTGTTATATATGTAATATGCACATTTTAGGAGGTGCAAGTTCATTGGTGCTTCACTGAGCACAGAAATGTTGTTGAAGTTAAGGGAATCTATGAGCGATTTACAAGCTCAATAAAACTGGATCTACAGAACATTATTTTTCTTTTTTTCAGCTTTAATTATTTAGAAATGTCTGTGTGAACAAATATGTATGAAAACCCAGCCACATTTACAGTCAGCCAGACATTAACTTAGGCTATACCAATCTTAAGATGTATATTTACAGCATTTTATATTTTAAGTCTGCAATTATTCAAGTTTGTTTAAAACAACCAAGTTCTCATAAGCAGAAATGTTTTATATCTGTAATTCTTTTTCTTCCCCTAATGTTCATTCAAAATTCCATCACAGTCTGCTTTTCTGCAGACTTTCAGCCATTTGGGAAGGAAAATCATCTGTCCTCATTTAGTTTAAAAATGTTTTCTCTCAGTTTAACTGAAGCTGATTTGAAGCATCAGCGAAGTTTATAAAATCAGGTGGGTAACTTAAAAAAACAATGCCTGAGATGCACTGGAGCGGTAAATAAAGCAAAAAAATGAGCATAGTACTAAAGAATAAGAGAATACCTTTTTAATTTATCTCATTTTATTCTGAGCTGCAATTTGACCAATAATAAAGTTTTTAATTAGTTTTGAGAAAATATGCTGATTCTAGAACATAATATTATTTTGCTATTATTAGTCTGTCAAAGCCAAATTGTTTGGAATAAAAACAAATAGAAAACTAGTATAAAAACTACTTTTATTTCATTTTCCATAATACCTGAGCTTATTTAAAATAAATAAATACAGTTTGCACTTTTGGAGTGACAGTATGCAGGAAACCAGGAGCATAAAATATGTTTATTCATTTGAAAGTTTAACACAGTCGCCATCAGATGGAGACATAATACAATTTAAATACCAAGTGTGACTTGTGGTCAGTAGATGGCGCCATATTTTTTTCCAAACAGGTTAGACACATCAAGTTTCAGGTTCAGGCTTTTTCAGTGATCAGAATATCGTAAATGTGAGAACACATGCACACAGATGAGCTCTAAATGGAGAGACTGTGAATGTAAACATCAAAACAAAGCTTCACATGGCTTATTCACAAGAGGGCGCCACAACATGCAGCTTATGATTCACTAAAAGCTTTGAAAAATAAAGCAGACAGACTCACGTTTTTATAAGGATAATACAATGTTTAATTTAAGGGTCCATAAAGAAACACAGATACTTGTCTAATTTCTCTCTCATTATCTACATCTTAGCCTCTTCCTCTTCCTCCTGTTGGTAGCTCTTGCAACTTCTCTCTCTCCCTCTAATGCACTTCCCAGTCCCCTTCCCATTCAGAGCTTTTCTTGCTGCTGTGTATATACAGACTATGAAGATGCATCAGGCCTCTGCAGCCACAATGGAAGCCCCGAATGAAAAGTTAAGCCTCAATATATGTGGGGATGATCCGTCCTCTTTTGTAGGCAGTTAAGCCCCTTCGAGTGTTTAGTAAAGAACTTATATGTCTAAAAATGAAAAGTAGGCCATAAATGAAACTAAGCTGCAATGAAGGAGAAACTCTGGTTTGTGTTTGCGGGGTAATAATTGCAAAATCATCATTAGGCTGTAACACAATGAGTGATGTAGTAGGGTTTCAATGGCAACACTATTGTCTTTGGAACAAGAGGTTCAGCATCCAGCAGAGGTCATGAGGCTTGGCCCCCCATGCTACCCAAGCATACCTCAGAATATGAGCAACATACATAACTGAATACCAGATTAAAAGCAAGGTAAAAAGGGTTCAGTAAATGTAGTTATTTGATATTCTAGAGACTGTAGCTGTGAACTACAAGATCTGCTTGTAAGGCCTGCAAATAGACACTCATATCCAGATGGAACTACAGCGGGGAGACGACAGTTGTTAATAAATATAAAGTAAATATAAATGTATTGACATAAAAACATTCATAACTTAGTTTTAAAACACAATTCAGAAAAGTTTGGGGCAAATTTAGGATTTAGATACTGAGCTCTCAAAGATGTAGCTCAGATCTGTTATACGAGCTCCTGTTTTACAGGTTGGACACAGACAGACTCGACCACACAGCGATTAATAGACTAAATACTTAAGTTCAAAAACAGATAAAAGGTCAAATTAATATCTGTGTAAAATTCTAACTAAAGATGTTGTTTTTTAAACTTGGAAACATGATTAGACTTGCAGATATTTTCCTTCCTCTTAATGACTTCAATGAAGAAAATAAAAATATATCCACACCAGAGGAGAGCTTGTTGATGGCTACTGTAGCGTTCCTTTTCCAAAGCAGTGGTTAATCAAACATGTCATAACTGTAAGTCTCTGTTTTAATAATTTTCTGTGTTTTAGACATTGTGTGTTGTGTGCCAGTTTTTCAGTGCTTTTTAATGTTTGACATGTAACATTATAGGCTAATGTTTTTGTTTCACCATTCCTGTGCTTTGTTGCTTAAACATGTTTAAATGAATTTATATCCCATTTACAGACAATATCTTTCTTTATTGTCTGTAAATGCCATCAATCTGCAGATGAACATTAGCTTGGATGGTTAAAGATGATATTATGAACTTAAGGGCTTGTGCAGATTAATCTGCACTGTCGCTTTTAAATAAAGTAAACAAAAACACAACTCCAGTGTCTCAAGTCTGAAAGCTATCCCTAAAACTGAATCTCCATCATTTTAATTTACGACTGTGGTCAGAAGTTTACATTCACCCACTGTGGGCGTAAAGTCAGTAATTTGGCTCTTTAATAACTTCTTTGAACTGTTTTTCTTCCACGGTGAAATGATTGTACAGCATACATCAGAATCAGAGGATGTTGTCCAGCATCGTCCTCATTTTGGACAACATCCGCCTCTCTGACACCACCTTAAGAGAATGCAGCTCCATCCCCACAACATTACTGGCCTTGCAGATGGGTTTATTGAGTCCGCTGATATCGGCAACCCTCAGCCTGCTGCCCCAGCATGCAACAGCATAGATGATGGCACTGGTCACAAGAGACTCCTAAAAAATCCTGAAAGACCTCAGCCACCTCAGGAAACAGAGGCGACTCTGGCCCTTCTTGTAGAGTGCAGTGGTGTTTATTATCCATGTGTACTCTGAGGTATTCTCCACAATGTCCACATCGACCCCCTGGATTGAAACAGGGGTCACAGGTTTCTATCTCATCACCCTCACTGATGAACCCAATCACCGTAGAGTCATCAGAAAACATATGAAGATGGCAGGACTCTGTGCAGTAGCTGAAGTCTGTGGTGAAGAGGAAAGGGGAGAGGACAGTGTCTTGTGTGGCCCCTGTGTACATCTTTAAAGGTTTAAAAAACAACTGGATGCACAAGTTTATTTTGGATTTTTTTAAAAATCCAAACAAGGTCAAAAATATAAATATAAACCCATCAAAACTGTTTTTGGAGATAACAGAGCAGGCTAACATGAAGCTTCTGGAGAGACTTTCTCAAAGGTCCAACCTCACCCATGATGGAAATGTGTGGCCTATGTTTAATGCCGGGTCCCAGTCAGCAAACCAACTAATTTAAATGGACTTAATCATTTCTGCCCATATGGTTAAATGTCCGGTCAGAATGATTTCAGAAGTATGGAGATGGCTACTAAAACCTTCTGATCAAGGTGCAACTTGCTAAGGGACATTTAATCAAATATTAGTGGGGGTGTATACACACATGTATATGAGCCTGTATTTATAGCACGACCCCGTTTTTGTTACTAAAGTCATTAAAGATGAATGCTGTACAAACATTCCATCCTGGAAAAAGAACAGGTCAAAGAAATCATTAAAAGCCGAAAATTTAGGAACATTTAAACATAAATATGTGTAAACAGCAGTCAGCCCATCTTCATCATCACTCAGACTTACTCTGTTCTTTCCTGCAGGACTGAATACACCAGCCAGTTAAACTTTCTACCAAACAGCAGTTGGAGAGTTTCAAAGGTTTAACGATTGCACTGTTTTGCATATTCCTGTGAGAGGTAAACAGGCGGGGAGAGGAGGCACAAAGGGATGATAAGCCTGCCTTCACACCTGAGGACAACCGTTTTTCTGGCTGTTAAACACACTGAAACAGTTCTGTCTCTGTCTGTTGTTGTCTTTCACTTTCTTCTTTCTCTGTACTTTGTATATTGTAACTTTCTGCTTCAGCCTTAAAGAGTGGCCAGCAGCAGTTCACAGCTCCACCCTTCTAACAATACTAGCAAGCCTCAGAGGCATATGCTCCGAAAGAGATTACTCGTGTAGGATTAAGCATGATAATCTCATCTCTTCTTCATGATTATCTTTGTTGATTTTGCTGTGGTGTAGCTGGTTTATGAGCTGAACAGTGAAAACTGTTATAAACACATTGATCAGAGCACTGGTAACACTTTCATTTCACAGACTCCCCATCTTTATCTCCACCCAGGAAACCTTCCTCGAGAGAAAGACCGTCTCTATTCATTTGGAAATGTCTCACCTCTCTAGTCACGACTACCCTTTTCTTTTGTGCATAATGAAGTGTCCTACTCAGTTTCACACAACTCCCTTTGCATGAATGCATAATTAAGCTGCCGTTGTCTTCCTAGTCGTTACTTCTTGCAGGAGTCCAGCCTGTGAGTCTTTCAGTTTCAGGATCTCTGCTCTTTAACACTAGAAGTCCCAGACTTTTCTAACCCTCTGTCAGCCAAATGGAAGCTAAATTGGCTAATCTTTTAGCATCAATTCATATGTAAATTAGGTCGTTACCTGAGAATTCTGGAGGGGAGTGGGGGTGTGTGAATGATTGCTGATTTCTAACTGCCAACTGCCTCTTTGTTTTGTGTGTGTGTGTGTGTGTGTGTGCTGGGGGGGGGGGCCAGTGCTGCTAAAAGCTGGTGAACTTCGTTTTGCACTTACTACATCCTTACTTCAGCCGGATTCGGACTCAGAGCTGTCTGATCAGTCTTCCGGTTAGGTTTCATTTCATATTATTTCCTATTTCATTTCAAACAAGTAAGTGAAAAATACTAAAAAAGCAGAGCAGGATTAGGGTTAGCTAGTAACCCTAACTCTAGTTGTATCTTTGTATTTAGGAAGACATTTCATTTCATATCATTTCCTATTTCATTTCAAACAAGTAAGTGGATGTAGTAAGTAAGATATTTCAGACATTCTGATACAGAGGAGGAGATACTGCTGAAAGTCTCAACGAGACTAGAAATGTGTCGTGTCAGATAAGAAGTAAAAAGGACTTCACTGGTCTTAAAGTTGCTTTTGGTTGATTTATAGCACAAAGAGAAACAAAGATAGTCCCACAAATACAAGCAAAGCATGAAGCAGTGAAAAGAAGCAGTTATAATAACTGTTCATACAACACAGCAGCTACAACAGTTTAACAGAGGGGGATTTATTTATGACGACTATTATTACAGTATAGCTGGAGAGTCAAATTTATTTTATAGGCTACAGTTTTAATTGAAGTTGTATTCTGTTATTTTTGTCATTAAAGTAATATGGATGGTGTTTGTTAGGGTCAGGTTTTAAAAGTTAAAAACAGTTTAAACACTCAGTCATGTAGACATATCAGTCTCAGTACATAATGGACCCGAGCCTGTGGACAAAGTTTAGTCACTTTAACCTTTTCTGTGCGTATACAGCATCGTTTCAGTTGGTTTCTGGTTTTAGAGTTTTAGAGTTGTATTTCACCCACTTTCAGTTTTTAGTTTAGTTAACTACAACAACCTTGGTAAAACGTACTGTAACACTTACCTGTTTGGCTCCAAGGAAGGTGATTTCCACCCCAAACTCATAAAGTCATAAAGGCAAAGGTGATTTACAGAGCAAATGTAAAGGTATAAAAAATACATACAAAAAATCAATCCAGTAAATCTCAATGTGAATATGATACAATAAGAAGCTTAGAGGATTTTCTGAATCTGTGACAGCAGAAGTGAAAGGGATGTTAGAGAAAGTGTAAAAGCTGCTCTAAATGAAAATGTAAATGACACCTGACAATTGGGCCGAGAGAGAGAGTGAGTGTGTATGTGAGTGAGTGAAGAGAAAGAGAGAAGAATCAATATTCATATTACACCTTTAGGGCTGTGATCATCATCCTAATGTCCTCCTGTTGCAGCCTTGACAGGATTGCGCTCGTTTGTATCCTCCTGATTCGTATCTTCTAACACTGAGACCATTTTAAACCTCTGGTGGGGATTTTGTACCTAATACAGCAGTGCAAAAATCTTCACAGCTACATGCACGAGTACCCATTCATTTCAGATATTTTCATTCATTTATACACTCACACTGAAAGTGAAGCATTTACAGCACTTTTTAGTCTTAGAAAACTATTTCCAGTTTATAAGACCAGATAACCTAAAATGTGTTATATGAAGCTTATCTGGAGCACCTGGAAAAAGCCCAGCAGGAACAACAAGAAGAAAGGCAAACAGGCTGCATCCATCCAGTCTTTGCTAACCCAACACTGACATACAAGACTGACAGAATGTATTTAAAGTTTGTCCTGTAACTTAAAAACATAAAAAAACTGTGAAAACCTAAAAACTGCAAAATATAATATACTGTATATTAATGTATATTTGACCTAAATATCTCCATACCTTAAAATGGTGCTAATATGGAAACCTACATACACCCTTGTGGTCCTTGAAAAGGCGCATTGTTGTCTTGAGGTGCATTAAGCCCACATTTGTGTAGACGGCACCTGTAGGGACAGAAACAGACTTCTGCTGAACCCCAGGTTATGTGTTTCTGTGAGTGCATGTTAGCAAAGTGAAAAATAAAATAATAAAGACATGTGCATCAATAACACAATCAGCCCAATGGAAACAGTGCAAATGTGTTCAGCTTTGCAAAACAAACAGTGACACATTGGGATGCAAATGAAAAAAGCAGCGAATGGAAAAATCAGCAAATCATGTGATTCTGCACATGTGAGCAGCTCTGTTGACACAGTAAGTACGAGTAAGCATGTGGGTGACATGAGAATCTGCAGAGAGAAGGATGTTTAAACGATATCAGCACAGAAATGCTGCTGAACGGGAAACTGAACTGCACAGTGAGCTTCTGTATCCGAACACTGCTCCTCACATCAGCAGTAAAAGGAACTGTTGTTGCTAGGGAAGGCTCGTCAGCCATAATGAGTGAATGGACTGAAGCAGAGAGCTGCACATACAAGGTTACGCAAACACGAAAACAAACCCCAGGCACTCAGAAAGCGTTTATTGTAGCGCAATCAATTTAACAACATCTAAGATCCCTGAGTCTGTCTTTTTGTAAGGAAGGAAAAACGCTTCCCTGGCAACTGTTTCTGGACTGATTGCTCTCATGTGACAAGATTACGCAGTCAAACATGGATACAGAGAGCGGGAGACAGAGGGGGGAGTGAGTGTTTGTCAGGGAGAGAGGGAGAGGGCCGGGCTGATGAGTCAGAGGAGGCTGATTCTGACGTAATCCTCCCTCCTCTTCCTCTGCCTACATTACTGTTTCTTGAAATCCAAGGCTGATCCTGCTTCCCCTGCAAGAAACAAACATAAAGGCATAAATGTAACTGACCTACTCTTTACCATCACTGATTCCATATGTTATATAACTCTGGATATACTTCACAGTATTTCTTCAGGTTATCATTATATAAGCCTGAGCATTAGTCTAATGCATTACATTTGGGAGATTATTTCAAGATATCTACAACTTTAAACATACACTCTACTTAAATCTAATGCTACAATATCTAGAAGTACACCTAGTTTAAGTGTACAGGCCTGTGGATTGTTGATTATTTGGTAATTCAGTTCTTTTTAGTTAAAAAAACATTTCAGATATCCACAGGGACATTATTTCCACATCCACAGTGGTTATACTTACACATCCATGTTATTTGTCCAGGAACAAAAATGACTCACGAGTCGTTCATGAAGCTTTCACTTTCACTAAATGCAGTTTCACTTTTTCATTCTTGAATAAAATCCTGCGGTTCAAATGGTTTTCTTTTATAATTTTTATTTCAGATACAAATTAGATTTTAACAGGTAAAAATTTCACTTCAGATGTTTAAAATTAAAAGTAAAACTTTTTAAGATAAAGTTGCAAATATCTATAAATGTTTAGCAGAGGATTAAAAAACTCCACTGACTATAAAACTTATGACATCAGCAACAACATGTGTCTCAGTCAAAATTATATTCTTTATAGTGAGAATCAAGAAAGACAAAGTCAGTAACTGTACTATAAATAGAGTATCTGTATATTCTATGAGATACTTATCAACAAATACTGCAGTACATATACACCACCTATCAAATTTCAGCTTGCACTGGTGAATGCAAGTGTTTACTTTTAAAATGTGATTTACAAAAGTTATGAAATGTGCATCTTTGTTGTCATTATCAATATTGCCTCTATAAGCTCAGCTCGTATATGACACCAGCACCGCAAAACCAGTAAAAATATTTATTTAACAATAAACAGTCCGTTGATACAAAGATATGATCACATACAGGATATGCAGTTCAGTTTCCATCCACTGTGCAACATTTTCAGGCTGGTTGCACAATAATCACACCCTTATTGTGCAGATTGAGTTTTTATCTAACATCCAACAGATCACCGGCTGTTCCCTGAGTGTTCCTGGGGGAACATGGTTTTGAATAACTGCTGTCTAAATGAATTACCTGCTAACTGAAATCTGGGCTCAAAAGCTGTTGCTTTTATTATTTTGATAACACAGTTACGTGTCTGATAA
This sequence comes from Oreochromis grahami, assembly GCA_029532605.1. Taxonomy (NCBI): domain Eukaryota; kingdom Metazoa; phylum Chordata; class Actinopteri; order Cichliformes; family Cichlidae; genus Oreochromis; species Oreochromis grahami. The sequence continues at coordinate 128,574 of JAQSNX010003531.1, forward strand.
TCTCATTGGAATCCAGCAGTGAAATGATAAATCCACTTTAACATGATGCAAAAGTCTCTACTCATCAGGGACTACTTCAGTGAAGCTTATTGTCCATTTTCAAGTCTTATTTGAAATACAAATACACATAAGGTGTACATAACACTACACAGGCACATAATACCTGAAAAATAACAAGACTAGAGAAATACCAAAAACATTTTTCAAAATTACATTAAAAAAATGGAGACAAAAACGGAGATGATGGATATGCGTCTAAAGAGACATACATACTATATAGGACAGGGTGAGGGAAGGAATAGATTGTAGTTTAATGTCAGAACGAGTTAAATTGTTGTTAAAAAAACTATTTACATAAATCCCCTGTTTATCCCCTTTTCCTGCTTTAACCTGTAAAATAACACTCATCACTTCCAGCTGAATCCCACCTCCTTCCAGGGAACGCTCAGTGCAGAACACAAGAATGTATTTTATGGGTGAAACTGCTCCTGGATCAGCCTCACTCTTGCACACTGGGGGCATTGTTGGCAAGGCGTCTTCGTGGGATAAGCGCATGCGCAGTGTTTCATGGTGCAACGCAGACGCAGATCGACAGCAATCACGATCAGAAGAAAAAAACAGATGCCAGTACTTTTTTAGACAAACTTCGACAAATGAGATGTGGATTTTTAAGGCGATCATAAACGGATTACAGGTGCGAGAGTTCGGGAAATAGCGCAATCAATAAAACGGCAATCGTTTTTTGGTCACGTGGTCAGGCCTGGCCAATCAGAATGAGCCAAATCCAAAGGAAAGTATGTCCTTTGTTCGGATATTTCGACAACTTTATTCACCTAATTGTGGCGAATAATCTGCGCGTCTCTCTGGATATGGATATGGACACGGTGTTTTTATGAGCACGGGCTCGCGGTGAACACATTTTATCGCGGTGTTTGCAGAAAGCCACGTGTCCAGATTTGATGAACGGCCACGAGTCGTCACATGACTCCCCTCCCCCACCCTGCTCAGGGAATGGGGGAAGAAGGCGGACATGTTTGAGGGAAATGTGTTGGTTAAAAAGTATCGAGGTGGAAGACAAGAAGATAATTTGAAGAAAGGTTTCGCATTATTTTGGGATTTATCATTGGAATTTCTTACTTACTTTACATTCCAGACTTTATTGACTTATACTCAACATTCATTTTATATTTTTTATATATATATTTAAAAAGTGTTTAGTTTAATGTTTGTTTTACAGCACAATGTTATGAAAACGTTAGAAATATTTGAAGGTGTATTAATATGTGCCAGTGCTGTATCGTGTATTTCAGTGACATTGCAGGGAATTTGTAACCTTGGTGTGGGGGATGGGCGCAGTGGTTAGGTAATCTTTTGTGTGTCGTCGTTTCAATGAGTTTAGGTCGTTTTTTTTAAAAAAAGAAGCCGCTTATAGGTTTATTAAGTACGATTGTTGTACAATTATCTTGATGTTATTTAGTCTGTTATTGTTTGGTTGAACCACAAAGGTGTGGTGTGATAGTTTAATCTTTAAAACATAGTTCAGTCTTTGATTTAATCATTCCCTTGGACTGTATTTGTTAACGTAGTTGTGTAAATATTTCGGTTGGAGGTTAATTTAATCATGCTTTGAATGAGGTTGTTAATGAAAACTGCTGTGTCATTCAGGCTTTGGTTTCTGTGACCTTCTTATAGGCGTTCGTGTTATTGAAGGTTGTTTTTATTGCTGATGAAAGATGTAAATGATGGCTTCAGCACAAACATCGTTTAGTTAAATTAACTGTAAGGCCTGATCTGCGCCCTTTCACAGCGTGTAACTGTGGGTCGTGGAGGCCTCGTTTTACAGGCTTGGCTGGTGTGACTGTTAAAATTGTGGTGCTTTCTTCACCAAGTGTTGAGGATCTTACACCGTTTGCGCGTGTAAATAGAATATACAGCGTTTTACAGGTTTTTCTTGACATTGTGTGTTTTGAGTTGAGGATTATTTGATCATATTACTGTCTCTCAACGTGCTTAAAGATGGCGGCTGTGCTTCGTTTCCCTTAGATAAAAATGCGGATGTACTGTTTAGTACAACGCTCGTGGGAAGAAGCCCTTGGCTCTTCGAGGGTACGCGTGACTGGATGCAACAACCAATAGGCTTCATGGTATTTACCCTGAAAGCCCGCGTTACAGCAGCTTTGACCAATACCCGTCGTCGCTCTCAACACGTTGACGTAATGTAATATGATAAGGATGGCTTCCTTGCCCTCGCTTTCTGTGGAGGATAATATGGCGGAGCCAGTTGCATACAGTATATCTTAAAGGCTGTAGAAGGGTGGACCAATAGTGTTGTGCAACTTATTTGACGGACAGGAAAATCTTGCGAATAGGCTGACCTGAATTGCAGCTTGTGGAGTTTCAGTATCCAGGGGTGTGGTCACTTTAACTGACATCGTGAACAGCCAGTAAAAATTCAAGGGGCGGGGACGTTTTAGGGTAGTGTGTCCAATGGGTTTTGCGACGGGTCTATAAAAAGCCGGGTGTAGTCGCATAGTCGCCATTTCAGCGAAGCAGATTTGAGAGAGAACGCTGTGGCGGGGAACGAAGAGATCTGACGACTGGAGACGGATCCTGGTTTGAGTGTAGCTAAAAACAGAATCCGGATCCATCCCGATGGAAATGGCTGTTAACCCGCCCATTGACAGGTATCTACCAGTATAACTGACTCTCAGCTTTCCATCAGTCGGAATATTGTGAACATTTATGGTTATTTATTTTAAATATAACGGAACGGGCACCCTGTTTGCTGTAATACAAGTTGAAGAGCGGTGGACGCTGAGTATGCTACAGGAAGGACTTTATCGCGTCGTTACAGGCATTAGAAGTGACTTTCATGTGGAAGAAGTAAGGTTGTTTGGGGCTTTTGAACATAATAAACGGCGACTGTTGAGCGCTGTGCCGGCGCCATTTTCGGCTGCCGTTGGCCGCTCTCTCCCACTGTCTAGCAGTTAGCATTACTAGCGCTAGCCTGAGCCCAAAGGGTTGCTCATGAGACGCGTAAGTATCACATTTGGTGCTGTATGTCTGCGTTTATTGACAGTGACAATTGACAATGCTGACCTGGCGTCTTTTAAGAAGGCAATAAAGTCTTTATCTACTGTATTAATGTGGCATTTGTGTAGCAACAAAACCATAGTTAAGCTAGATCGGGGTGCAAGTACATACGCAGGGGAGTCGGGAGCGTGTTTCGCCGGTTTGTTGTTGTAGCCATGTGGCGGTCATGGGGTTGTTGTGATCGTCGGTGCAACGACTCGCCATTGTAGCATAATGGCTAACGCTCCGTTATCAGTAGCACCACGACTGGTTATTTATGTATTATTAAAGTAGTATTGCCACAAATACAGAGAGCCTGTCAATGTATACTATAGTAAATGTTATTTTTAATGTAGGGTTATTAGTATGTATGTTTCCCTTGGTTGCCTGGTTACAGCGCACACTAGCCCCAGTAGTTAGCAGCTGCTATCATTTTGAACTAATCCGATAATGCCAAAAAACTGTCTCTAAATATTATAAAAATTTTAATACTTTAATGGAGAATCTATTTTTGTCTCCTAATTTGTTGAATATTTTTTTGGCCAACATGTTTTTTGTGTAGTGCTGTTAATATTTTGTACATGATTATTTCCCTTTTTAATAATAAAGTACACTAACTGACAAATGTGTTTCCAACAGTTGTATCATTTAAAATGACTGCTTTACAATAGCTTTGCACTCCTTTTGTTGTATCATGTTGCTAATTCTTCTTACATTTTGTGTGTAGGGTGGATCAGTGCAAATATACCCTTAGGCTATGCATAGGAGACTTAAGCTACTAACCCCATGGGTTATATTAGTTGCACTGTTTGCTTAAATGTGGAACTAAAAAAAACAATTTTCTGTTTTGACTTTATGGTAATGGTGCAGCATCCAATAATACAACACCAGCTGTTTCAGGCTTTTGGTAGAGACCAGTTTTCATGCGGATGGCCTTAAGTACCCCCTCTTGCCTTGGTTAGTCTTGTAAGTCTTGTGGTTCAGATGGTGGGCCAGTGAAGGTGGGTCACGGTGAGTCAATACCTTGCAGCACTGAAAGAGGGGACAATTGAATAAACAGAATTGCTGGTTTTTACATTTATTTTTATTTTTTTAAATTAAAAATACTATCATTAGTGTCACTGTAGACTTGATGCTAATGCCACCAACAGTACCCATCCAAGTAACCAGACTCTGAAAATATTGCACAGTTAATGACATAAAATAAAACTACTGTTATATATGTATATATCCAGTACCTGTGACTGTTGTTTGGCTCTAGAGTGTGTAAGGATATGCTTTCTTTACACCTTAGTGTTATTAAAGGTACACATGGAGGCACAATGGTAAGTCAGGTCATCAACAGAGATGGTCTTCCTTCACTGGTGCAAAGTGTCGTGTTACATATTGGTAATGTGACTTTTGCAGAGAACTGTTTTCTCCTGTCATCTAAACATAACTGAAGTCACCAGGTGCTCATAGGTACAGTCATGGTCGCAGAGAACGAGTTTAGACAGTCGGTGTTTCGTATCTGTCAAACACAGAACAACAAGAAGTAGGAGGGGCTTAGTGTTAATAATACTGTGAGAAGTTAATGTGTACCCTAAGCTCTGTTTATATATAATCATAATCCTGTGTTAACGACTAATGGGTAGCTCGTGGTAGACAAGGTTAGGAATTAGAATTTGTGTGTGTAAATGTTCTAGACTATTCCAGTCATTACAGTAACATGGCAGCTTAAACTCCTCCCACAAGTTTTTTTTTTTTTTTTTTTAAAGCATGGAAATGGGTGTGGGGTTTAAGTCTGAGTGAGACGTGTAGAAGAGGAAGTGCTTGGACCAGTTCTCCCAGTGTGAGCGCTCAGGGTCAGGCAGATGGGTGCTTGCTAACAAACGTGTAGTATCTTTTGTGACTTGTATCAAATTTGACACAATAACAGGAAGCATATGTCAACAAGGGAGCACTTTCATGGTAATCCCAGGATGTACAGCACAGAATATTAATTGTAACCTTTCTATAATGAGAAGAAAGCCCTAGTAGAATTTCATCATCACAGCTGAAATCAAAATACTCAGTTCCTTTGTAACTGTGCTCTCTGCAGCTCCCATGTTGGGCCTGATGCCGGTATGTTGGGAATAATGATGGATCAGAACTGTGGCACAGCTGGAAAACGCATCCGAAAACCTTCACTGCTCTACGAGGGCTTTGAGAGTCCTGGAATGCCCCCCCACAGCCAGATGGCCCCTTCCGGGCCCCCGCAGCCCCCGGTGAAGGACCCCAACCGCCAGGGGAGGATGACCAACCAACTGCAGTTCCTGCAGAAAGTCCTGCTCAAATCTTTGTGGAGGCACCACTTTGCCTGGCCTTTCCACGAACCCGTTGATGCTGTCAAGCTCAACCTACCAGTGAGTGTGTAGTTTCAGGTTTCAGTTCCTGTGAAGTTTGAATGTTTCCTACCCTGAAAATGCCTCTCTTCCTCCAGGACTATCACAAGATCATAAAAACTCCAATGGACATGGGCACAATTAAGAAGAGATTAGAAAATAACTACTACCGCAGTGCCAGTGAGTGCATGCAGGACTTCAACACCATGTTTACCAACTGCTACATTTATAACAAGGTAAGTCTGCCCTGGTCAATATAACCAAAAATTGTCTGTAAAAATGTATAGTATAAAATATTTAGAGCAATACTACCCTTGTATATTATGTATCTGTATATAATTATGTCTTTAGATGTTGCCTATATTTATTAACTATAGTTAATGAATGTATTATGTATAGAGTGTGTTAATATCATTGTTTTAAAACCATTTTGTGTGAATTTCCTACTCTGCAGCCGACAGATGACATCGTGCTGATGGCTCAGTCTCTGGAAAAGGCATTCCTGCAGAAGGTGGCTCAGATGCCTCAGGAAGAGTTGGAGCTGCCTCCCCCACCTCCACGCAGCAAGTCAGTAAAAAATGGCAAAAAAGGGAAAAACAATGCAGGTGAGCAGATGCGTCAGGCCAGCAGCTGTAGTAGACTCAGGACAAGATCAGACACTTCACAGCCTGATTCTCCTCTTTCAGTCTCTGGAGGCGTGACAACAGCTCATCAAGTCCCAGCTGTCTCTCAGTCAGCATACTCACCTCCCACTCCAGAAACGCCCGACTCAATCCTCTCCACTCCACCACAAACCATTTTGTCCAAGAGCATGCCCCACACCTTTCAGACTGAGCAGACCATGCCCACCATCACAGGTCTCCTGCCCACCCAGCCCACGGCTAAGGTAACTGTAACGCTTGACTTGTATTTATATTTTTGGAATTTGTTCTAAAATTCATGGAGACTAGTCATGAAACGGGATTCCTCTGACTTCCTCTGTTCTTCTTTTCTCATCTACAGAAAAAAGGTGTGAAGCGGAAAGCGGACACAACCACTCCGACCACCGTACCCATGCCTATAATGAGCACGATGGGCGTTAGTGGCATGGGGCTGGGGCACAACTCACCGCTAACCCTGACCTCTCTGAGGGTGGACCACAACAGCGGCATGGCCATGGGGATGGGAATGAATATGAACATGAATATGAATATGGGCCGACCAGCAGTGGTTGTGGGCACCAAAGGTGCAGGAGGGAACAGGAGGGGAGTGAGCGGACGACCCATCAAACCTCCTAAGAAGGACTTGCCAGATTCTATCCTGCCGCCGCCAGTGCGCCGCAGCAAGCTGAGCCCTCAGATGCGTTACTGCAGCGGTGTCCTGAAGGAGCTGCTGTCGAAGAAGCACGCCGCGTACGCCTGGCCGTTTTACAAGCCTGTCGATGCCTCGTCGCTCGGTCTTCACGACTACCACGACATCATTAAACAGCCCATGGACCTCAGCACCATCAAGGTACGCATTCATTCCACAGACTGAATTTATCACTTCTGAAACCGAAGTTCAGAGACTGTTTATCTAAAATCTTTTCTTTTGTTGTTTTAGCGAAAGATGGACGGCAGAGAGTACCGTGAGGCGCACCAGTTCTCGGCTGACGTTAGACTGATGTTCTCCAACTGCTACAAGTACAACCCTCCTGACCACGATGTGGTGGCCATGGCCAGAAAACTCCAGGTGATTTTCTTTGTTTCAATGATTAAAAAAATAATTTAGAACTTTTAAATTCTCACAATTTTAAACTTCTACTTCTCGTTTTCAGTTGCTTTTTTTAAACCAAACCATTTTCTCTCTCCAGGATGTTTTTGAGTTCTGTATTGCTAAAATGCCAGATGAGCCTCCAGCACCACCTAGCTCTTCCTCCTCTTCCTCATCCTCTTCCTCCTCCTCTGAGAGTGAGCTCAGCAGCGAGAGTGAGGAAAGCGACAGCAGCCCAAGCTCCGACTCCGAGGAGGAGAGGGCGAACCGTCTGGCAGAGCTGCAGGAGCAGGTGTGTACCGCAGCATGTCTGTAAACACATGTTCACACACAGGTTGTTCGCAGCACTGATGCCATTTTATCTTTTTATTTTTTTGATCTTTCAGCTAAAAGCTGTTCATGAGCAGCTCACCGCACTCTCCCAGGGCCCCATCGCCAAACCCAAGAAGAAGAAAGACAAGAAGGACAAAAAGAAGAAGAAAAAGGTTGAGAAAGAGAAGCACCGGAGGATAGAGGAGGATCTGACACCTGTCAGGCCGCCTAAGACCCCGAAAATGACCAAAACTCCAAAATCTAAGAGCAAGAGTGTGCCCTGCCCCGTGATGCCGATGAAGAAGGCACAGAGCAAGAAAAACAATAAGAGCAAGTGAGTGCTGCCACCTACTGGGCAGTTTATGAGTAGACTATTGTGCACATTTTTATTTTGTTAAACACTCCCTGCTTTCCTCCAACAGATCCAAAAAGGCCAACGTCATCCCGCAGGTGGCTCACGATCCCCTCGTGAGCCATTTTGACTCAGACGAAGAGGAGGAGACGGCGCCTATGTCGTACGACGAGAAGCGCCAGCTCAGCCTGGACATCAACAAGCTGCCCGGCGAAAAGCTCGGCCGCGTCGTTTACATCATCCAGTCCCGTGAGCCGTCGCTCCGAGACACCAACCCCGAGGAGATCGAGATAGACTTCGAGACGCTGAAGCCATCGACGCTGCGGGAGCTGGAGCGATACGTCATGACGTGTCTGAGGAAGAAACCCCGAAAGCCTTACAGTTAGTGAACCTCATAAAACATTGGGAAGAAAATGAATAAGCACTGGGTTAGTTGATCTTTGGTTAAAGTTCTCCAGCTCATTGATGTTCTCGCCTTCTGTCTGCAGCGAGTAAGAACAGTGCTGGAAAGTCGCGGGAAGAGCTCGCTCTGGAGAAGCAGATGGAGCTGGAGAGAAGGCTGATGGACGTCAGCGGTCAGCTCAACTCTGGAAAGAAGCCGATGAAGACCAAACGTAAGTCGTCCATGGTTGAAGAGTGAAACTTTATCAGTAACACAGACTTAAACTGGTCCAGGTGTTGAAATATGACCAAAAACTACAGCCATGGATCATAATGTAGTTTTCGTGTTTTCCTCTGAGCACATCAGGTCTTGATGTTGTTTTGTTTTCTTCCTCCAGCCGAGAAGCCTGCAGCCGACACCAACACCCAGCCGTCGCGTCTCAGTGCCAGTAGCTCCTCCTCTGACTCCTCTTCATCATCCTCTTCGTCCTCGTCCTCAGACACAAGTGAGTCAGACTCCGGCTGAGAGACAGACTCTTGATATGAAAAGATGTCCCGCTGGACTCTTTTTCTCCCCGAGTGGACTGAACTGATTTAAAGCTGCTGACGAAGCTGCAGGAAGGGCCGGCGAGCCCGGCAGAGATGGAGCGTTCCCGGCGCTCAGCTCCAACCTGAAGGAGGTTCCTGCTCTCCTCCCTGAAGAACCGGCCTCGGCGGGTGGAGCGAGGGACGCTCCATCTCCTGCACATAAAGAAGATCGAGGCGTGCGTTGGAGGGATAAGGGTGCTAGAGCCAGAATGTGTCTAATTTCTGGAGATAATTTTCCCTTCTCACCGTGCTCCCTGTCTTTATGCTGTATAGACGAGGTGTACAGTACTCAATACATTTCTTTTATAAAGAAGCATTTTATGGAGCTAATTTATTCCCTCATTGTGGGAACAATGAACCTGGCATGAGCGAAGTCGTTTGTTTGTTTCGTTTTTTTTCCCGAGTGGATAAAGAGGGGAAATGTTTGTGTGTTTCTGTGCGAATGACATCGTGACGTTCTTCATAGTTTTGACGCAGGCGTTGAAAAAGTGGGTCTGCACACAGAAGCACCTTCAGAATGCATGAGATACAGAGGAGCTGACGAACATCTGCACACATCTGTTGGAGGGGCATGAATGTTTCTGTGTCGGCTGTTTTCTCATCCTTTTCTCTGTAAACATATTGCTTTTTCTAATGTGACCAATCTGCTAATAAATTGTGGGGGCGTTTCGTCCTGTGCTCAATAACATCTGTTCCTCTGATTTCTTTAATTCAGACACAAAAACAGCCGATCAGAGAGGTTTCAAATCCAGAAGTTTGTCTTTAAACAATTGGCCTTCGAGATCGACGGCAGCTGAAAGTTTCAGTTTTATTTGAGTTTACTTTGTGTTATTAAACTTTAGTTACAGCAGGTTAGAGATGGTGAGTTTGTTTTGATCGAGTAGACGCCGACGATGGATTCGTGTTGTGATATTGCACTGTTTCGTTTTGTTTGTACTACTAAACCAGTTTGTGATTTTTAGGTAAGGTGTGTTTTTTGGTTTTTTTTAAATCGATTGTCTGCAGCAGATTATTTATTTAGGAGGAATTTTAAAAAGGAGAAACTTTTCATACTGAAAGCAAACGTTTGTGGGCAGGTTACGTGTCGGGATTGTGGAAGTGTAGATAACCTACAGCCTCTGAGCATGTTTTTGTTTCCCTTTAAAGTATTTTCAGTCTGAAGTTTGTCAGAACCCTGAAGCCTGTGTACTCCATCGCTTCACCTGAACATCTGTACATAAATAAACTGAGACGTCTTTTCACTGACTTTGGCAACGTTTTATTGACATCCTGAGTTCAAACAACACAACATTAAAAAAATACATCAAAGTTTTCAGTTTGATGATCAAAGAGAGGCGCAGATTAAAGTATTAACTGCAGTTTATTCTTTTGCTGAAAGAACTTTATAACCCTGATCTGGACTTTTAAAAACACACAAGCACAGAGAGGAACAACACACAACTGGAACTGAGCATTAAAATCGAACGATGTTCTCACAGTGCCTGACTTCATGTATCCTCACATATGCAGCCTGCATCATGCTGCAAGCAGTTTTCCTGCATATTAAAAATCCTGAGATTTTCTGACATGTTTATATTGATTATTAATAATTATTACTAATAATAAATAAAAGGTAACAAGCTGACAAAATCCATTTAATACTCCAAAACACTCCTGCTGCACCGTGTAACCCCACAGACCAGCTGAAACTTCCAAACATGAGTTTTTTTGACAACAGATAAAAGTCCAGAATAACAGAAGATCATTTAAGTATTTGATGTCACATTTAAAATCTATTCTTAACTTGGGAGTCTTAATAATATTAAACTGAACCTTTTATTAACATTTTATTAATGATATATTTATATCAGCCTTTAAATGTATTCAGTAATGAGGCTGACAGCTGGGACAAAAACATGTAAAGATATTTTTGTGATATTTTACAAACCGGATTCCAAAAAAGTTGGGACGCTAAACAAATTGTGAATAAAAACTGAATGCAATGATGTGGAGATGGCAAATGTGAATATTCCATTCAGAACAGAACGTAGGTGACAGATCAAAAGTTTAATCCAAGAAAATGTATCATTTCAAAGGAAAAATATGTTGATTCAAAATTTCATAGTGTCAACAAATCCCAAAAAAGTTGGGACAAGTAGCAATAAGAGGCTGGAAAAAGTAAATGTGAGCATAACGAAGAGCTGGAAGACCAATTAACACTAATTAGGTTAATTGGCAACATGATTGGGTATAAAAAGAGCTTCTCAGAGTGGCAGTGTCTCTCAGAAGCCAAGATGGGTAGAGGATCACCAATTCCCACAATGTTGCGCAGAAAGATAGTGGAGCAATATCAGAAAGGTGTTACCCAGCGAAAAATTGCAAAGACTTTGCAGTTATCATCATCAACTGTGCATAACATCATCCGAAGATTCAGAGAATCTGGAACAATCTCTGTGCGTAAGGGTCAAGGGCGTAAACCCATACTGGACGCCCGTGATCTCCGGGCCCTTAAACGACACTGCACCACAAACAGGAATGCTACTGTAAAGGAAATCACAGAATGGGCTCAGGAATACTTCCAGAAACCATTGTCAGTGAACACAATCCACCGTGCCATCCGCCGTTGCCAGCTGAAACTCTACAGTGCAAAGAAGAAGCCATTTCTAAGCAAGATCCACAAGCTCAGGCGTTTTCACTGGGCCAGGGATCATGTAAAATGGAGCGTGGCAAAATGGAAGACTGTTCTGTGGTCAGACGAGTCACGATTTGAAGTTCTTTTTGGAAATGTGGGACGCCATGTCATCTGGACCAAAGAGGACAAGGACAACCCAAGTTGTTATCAACGCTCAGTTCAGAAGCCTGCATCTCTGATGGTATGGGGTTGCATGAGTGCGTGTGGCATGGGCAGCTTGCATGTCTGGAAAGGCACCATCAATGCAGAAAAATATATTCAGGTTCTAGAACAGCATATGCTCCCATCCAGACGTCATCTCTTTCAGGGAAGACCCTGCATTTTTCAACAAGATAATGCCAGACCACACGCATCAATCATAACATCATGGCTGCGTAGGAGAAGGATCCGGGTACTGAAATGGCCAGTCTGCAGTCCAGATCTTTCACCTATAGAGAACATTTGGCGCATCATAAAGAGGAAGGTGCGACAAAGAAGGCCCAAGACGATTGAACAGTTAGAGGCCTGTATTAGACACGAATGGGAGAGCATTCCTATTGCTAAACTTGAGAAACTGGTCTCCTCGGTCCCCAGACGTCTGTTGAGTGTTGTAAGAAGAAGGGGAGATGCCACACAGTGGTGAAAATGGCCTTGTCCCAACTTTTTTGGGATTTGTTGACACCATGACATTTTGAATCACCATATTTTTCCCTTCAGATGATAAATTTTCTCAGTTTCAACTTTTGTTCCGTGATTTATGTTCTATTCTGAATAAAATATTGACATTTGCCATCTCCACATCATTGCATTCAGTTTTTATTCACAATTTGTTTAGTGTCCCAACTTTTTTGGAATCTGGTTTGTAATTGGATTTTATGTAAATTAAGGTGTTTTTTCTGTTCCAGCAGAATTAGTTTTTGCTCTTAGTCTAGTTTGGCTCATTTTTCATGAAAGCTCCTTGAAAGATGAAAGTGAAAACCAGATGAAGCAGTCAGAAGTTACCAGGCAACAGGATCTCTTCTTGGAAAATAAATAGAGCAAAGAGGACACAGTGAACTGGACTTCAGCACATCGCTGACGCTGCTGATAAATTTGTGTTTCATTTCTCAGGAAAAAGCTGGACTGGATTTCACTGCAGAGTTATTACAGACACTTAAAAACAGTGCAAGAATAAAAACAGACAACAGAATTATGACGAAGACGATTGTAAATCAAAACCATGTGTGTTCCTCTAAAGGTTTCTGCAGCACATCAGTGTCAGATTTACTGATCATAAGATATTTAATGAGAATATTTAAATAAATCTACCCAGTAAATAAGGAAAATTAACTATATTCTAAACTATAAACGTTACTGAGTTCTCACTGCGGTGTAGACTGATGCACTGAGTGTTTCTTCTTCAGTCACCTTTCTCACTCACTATGTGTTAACAGACCTCTCTGCATTGAATCATATCTGTTATTAATCTCTGTCTCTCTTCCACAGCATGTCTTTATCCTGTCTTCCTTCTCTCACCCCAATAGGTCGCAGCAGATGGCCCCGCCCCTCCCTGAGCCTGGTTCTGCCGGAGGTTTCTTCCTGTTAAAAGGGAGTTTTTCCTTCCCACTGTCGCCAAAGTGCTTGCTCATAGGGGGTCATATGATTGTTGGGTCTACGTTACGATATAAAGCGCCTTAAGGTGACTGTTGTTGTGATTTGGTGCTGTATAAATAAAATTGAATTGAAGAGACTGATAACAGAGATTGACTGCCCTCCAGTGGCCACAATAAGTAATTACACCACTGGTATCCTGCCACATGTAAATACTTCCGGTATTGTGGCAACCACAAGAGCACCTGGCTTCAGCCACTGTAAGGTGTGGAGCTCCACAGTAGGTGGAAACGCGTGACTTCGACTTTAATAGCGAAAATTAAATTGCGTTTTGACCACATTGACGGAGCAGAGAAAA